>PITA01002353.1:54156-163957 GCA_004023965.1 Spilogale gracilis
ATATTGAATGTTTTGGACCAGAGGGATACTGTGATTTATCCCAAGGCAGAATATTTAAGTGGTTTCAATGAAAAGTTATTTGGGTGCCTGGGTGGCTCAGTGGGTTAAAGCCTCTGCCTTCGGCTCAGGTCATGATCTCAGGGTCCTGGGATCGAGCCCCACATCGGGCTCTCTGCTCAGCAGGGAGCCTGCTTCCTCCTTTCTGTCTGCCTGCCTCTCTGACTACTTGTGATCTCTCTCTCTGTGTCAAATAAATAAATAAAATCTTAAAAAAATTTGTTTATAAAATATGGCACCAAAATTTAGATCAATGTTTGTGGTAAAAATTGTTTTGATTTTGAAATTTAATTTCACAATTGGAAGTTGTACTATAAGTAATTTTTAGTTAACATAGTTACCTGGACAGTGAGATTTATAAAAACTAAGTAAGCTAGACATTGGGATAGATTTCTTAATTGAAATCACTGTGTTTTCTGAAACTGTTATTATGAATTGTAAAATGATTAATAAAATTAAGTAAAAGGAGTTTTGAATGTTGCAGGGAACTAATTATCAGAGGAAGATCTAAAGAGAAATAAATGCTAACACTTTTATATAAATATTTACTTCTGGAAAATTTGTCTTTATAGCAACAACCCTAGGTAGGTCATTTCTAACCCTTAGAACTAATCTTTATGCCTTATTTCTATGGATTAGTCTAAAAACACAAAAATTGCATATCAAAAATATTTTTTTTAAAAGATTTATTTATTTATTATTTGAAAAAGAGAGCACTGGACGGTGTAGCAGAGAGGGAGGGAGAATCTCAGGTGGACTCAGCACTGAGCACAGTGTAGGGCATGATCTCATTTACCCTGAGATCACCAGCCTGAGCCGAAACCAAAAGTTGGTCCCTTAACTGACTGTACTACCCAGGTACCTCTTGAAACATGTTATTATTTTTTGACTATGGTACGGTCGGTTTAAAATGAGGGAGATATGGAGGATATTTGGTTTTACTTTTCTTTTGGAGGGAACATAATTGTCCCTTAAAAACAGTTCATTAAGAGGCAACCCGGTGGCTTAGTTGGTTAAGCAGCTGATTTTTGATTTGGGCTCAGGTCGTGATCTCAGAATCATGAGGTTAAGCCCCATGTTGGGCTCTACTCAGTGCAGAGTCTACTTGTCCCTCCCCCCTCCCACTCCCCCATATGCATGCGCTCACTCTCTCTCTCCCAAATAAAATACAATCTTGAAAAAGAATTCAGTTCATTAAATCAGTAAATGCCGTGGTGAATCCAAAAATCCCAACAAAGAAATGAGAGTTTAAGTAGTAACTTTCTGTCAGCATAAAGACCATAGTTCTATATAATCTTTGATTAGAATGCTAACAGCTCTTTTTATATACATTTTGGCAATAATGGATAGTTTCATTGCATGAACGCTCCTGTGTAACGTAGGATCACAGTGTCCTGTGTGAGCCTTTCATATATGTGTCTTCTTCCTGATGCCACAGAAATACTTAGGGGCACCCCTCAAAAATGCTACGACTTCACTATTATTTATTTATTTAATTTAAAAAAATTTTAAAAAGATTTTGTTTATTCATTTGACAGAGACAGTGAGAGAGGGAGCACAAGCCGGGTGAGTGCGATAGGGAGAAATAGGCTTCCTTTGGTAGGGAGCCCGAAGCAGCTCTCTATCCCAGGACACCAGGATCATGACCTGAGCGGAGGGCAGATGCTTAATGACTGAGCCACCCAGGCACTCCTATTTTTTTTTTTTTTTAAATAGGCTTCATATCCAATGTGAGGCTTAAACTCATGGCTGAGATGCAGGGTCACATGCTCTACCAACTGAGACAGCCAGGAACCCCAACTTGACTTACCTACTATTATTAATACTATCAACATTGCTATCTTAAGATATTTTAGAATATATAATTTTAAGATAATTTTTATTATCAAATTAATTCAGATTTGTGGTAGAAAATTTTGCTGAAATGGAAGCATGTGAAAAAAATAAAAATCACCCCTACTCTAATCATATCACCCAGAGATAATAAAAATATTTGGTTTATTTCCTTCTACATACATACATACATATCTGGTTTAATATTCTAAATACTGTTTTAAAAATTAAGATATAGGGGCGCCTGGGTGGCTCAATTGGTTGAGCGACTGCCTTCGGCTCAGGTCATGATCCCAGAGACCCGGGATCGAGCCCCACATCGGGCTCCCTGCTAGGAGGGAAGCCTGCTTCTCCCTCTCTCACTCCCCCTGCTTGTGTTCCCTCTCTGGCTGTGTTTCTCTCTGTCAAATAAATAAAATCTTTAAAAAAAAAAAAAAAAAATTAAGATATAATTCACATACCATAAAATTCACAATTTGCAGTATACGGTTTAGTCACAAAGTTGTACAACTATTTTTTGACTATTAACAAAGTTGTACAACTATTACCACTGTTTAATTCCAGAAAATTTTTATCACTGCAAAAATCCACGCTTATTATTTAGAGAAATTTTTTTTTTTAGATTTTATTTATTTGACAGAGAGAAACACAGCCAGAAAGGGAACACAAGCAGGGGGAGTGAGAAGGAGAGAAGCAGGCTTTCCGCTGAGCAGGCAGCCCGATATGGGGCTTGATCCCAGGACTCAGGGATCATGACCTGAGCTGAAGGCAGTGGCTTAACCACTGAGCCACCCAGGTGCCCCTAGAGAAATTTTTTTTTTTAAGATTTTATTTATTTATTTGACAGAGAAAGAGATTGCAAATAGGCAGAGAGACAGGCAGAGAACGACGGGGAAGCAGACTCCCTGCTGAGCAGAGAGCCTGATATGGGACTCGATCCCAGGACCCTGAGATCATGACCTGAGCTGAAGGCAGAGGCTTAACCCTCTGAGCCACCCAGGTGCCCCGAGAAATTTTTATATCAATGTAGGGAATTGTTTATGAGCTATGTTCCCAGACTCCAGCCAAGGGTCAGTCTTGCAAGCCAGCCTTTCCAAGGATAGGCATTCTCAGGCCTGCTATGCCAATTCTTTTCTGCACAGTTTTATACATTCAGGATTCTAGGCTCTCATAGAATTATGCATTCTGCAAATACCTTTTGCTGCTCTGCTTCTTCATCTTTCACTCTATTTATGGTATCTTTTTAAAAAGATTTTATTTATTTATTTGACAGAGACACAGTGAGAAAGGGAATACAAGCAGGGGAAGTAGGAGAGGGAGAAGTAGGCTTCCCGCTGAGGAGGGAGCCTGATGCAGTCCTGGGATCATGACCTGAGCCAAAGGCAGACGCTTAGGGACTGAGCCACCCAGGTGCCCCTCGCTTTTAAAAGAAGTATTTTTTTTCTTTATTATATCTTCTGATAAACATTTTTCATTTTAATACGGCTAACGCTATTATTTATTTTGCCTTTATAGTTAGTGTTTCTTGTATCTTTTTAGAATCCTTCCCTACTACGAAGTCATGAGAATATATACCTTATTGTTTTCTAAAATTTTAGTTTTAGAACTAAATGTATGTCTGTAATGTATGTCTGTAATCCACCTGGAATTGAGATAAGACTAGGGAACCAGTTTCATCTTTTCCTTGTATATATAACCAATTATCTCAGCATAAAAAGCTTTTGTTTCCTTACTGCTGTGCAGTGCAGACATTGTCATATGTCAGGTAATCATATATGTGGATATCTGTTTCTAGAATTTCTTTTCTGTTTTTGGTCTCTCTGTGTATCACTATCTTAATTACTACAGTTCTGTTTTAAGTCTGGTAAGCTTATTTGATAAGACAGTTTCTCCCCTTTACTATTCTTGTTTGAGAGTACTTGGCTATTCTGGGCCCTACGTACTTCCTCATAAATTTTAGAGCCAGTTCACCAAATCTGTTTGTTTTCTTTTGTCAAATAATGTTTTTAAAAATAATGTATGACAATAGAATACAACTCAGCCATCAAAAAAATGAAATCTTACCATTTGCAACAAGGTGGATAGAACCAGAGGGTAGTATGCTAAGTGAAGTCAATCAGAGAAAGACAATTATCACATGATCTCATTCATGTGTGGAATTTAGGAAACAAAACAGACGATCATAGGGGAAGAGAGGAAAAAATAAAACAAGATGAAAGCAGAGAGGGAGACAAATCATAAGAGACTCTTAAGTGTAGGAAACTGAGAGCTGCTGGAGGGGAGAGAGGTGGGGTGTTGGGGTAAACTGGGTGATAGACATTAAGGAGGGCATATGAGGGGTGCCTGGGTGGTTCAGTTGTTGAACATTTGCCTTCGGCTCTGGTCATGATCTGGGAGTCCTGGGATCGAGCCCCGCATTGGGCTCCCTGCTCGGCGGTAGGCCTGCTTCTCCCCCTGCTTCTGTTCCCTCTCTAGCTGTGTTTCTCTCTGTCAATTAAATAAAAAATCTTTTAAAAAAACAAAACAAGGAGAGCACATGATATAATGAACACTGAGTATTATATAAGACTGATGAATAACCGACCTCTACCTCTGAAACCAATAATATATGTTAATTAATTGAATTTAAATTTTAAAATGTTAGTTGGAAAAAAATAAAATAATGAATGATTCCACTTATATGAGGCATCTTAGTCAAAATCATAAAAGACAGGGGCGCCTGGGTGGCTCAGTTCGTTGAGCGACTGCTTTCAGCTCAGGTCATGATCCTGGAGACCCGGGATCGAGCCCCACATCAGGCTTCCTGCTCAGCGGGAAGTCTGCTTCTCCCTCTTTCAGTCCCTCTGCTTGTGTTCCCTCTCTAGCTGTGTTTCTCTGTCAAATAATTAAATAAAACCTTAAAAAAAATCATAAAAGACAGAAAGTATAATGGTGGTTGTCTGGGGCTGGAGGAGGGGAGAATGAGGAGTTATTGTTTGAATCAATATAGTGTTTCAGTTTTACAAGATGTAGAGAGTTTTGGGGTGGATAGTGGTGAGGGCTGCACAAAAATATGAATGTGTTTAACATCACTGAACTCTAGACTTAAAAATGGTTAAGATGGGAGTGCCTGGGTGACTCAGGCTTAAGCCTCTGCCTTCGGCTTGGGTCACGGCCTCAGGGTCCTGGGATCGAGTCCCACACCAGGCTTCTATGCTCAGCGGGGAGCCTGCTCCCCCATCTTTCTCTGCCTACCTCTCTGCCTATTTGTGATCTCTATGTCAAATAAATAAATAAGATCTTTAAAAAAATGGTTAAGATGGTAAATTTTAGGGCGCCTGGGTGGCTCAGTGGGTCAATCCTCTGCCTTTGGCTCAGGTCATGATCTCAGAGTCCTGGGATCGAGGCCCACATTGGGCTCTCTGCTCAGCGGGGAGCCTCCTTCCTGCTCTCTCTCTGCCTGCCTGTCTGCCTACTTGTGATCTCTCTGTCTGTCAAATAAATAAATAGGTAATATTTATTTAAAATATTTAAAAAAAAAAAAGATGGTAAATTTTATGTTATTTGTATTTTAACATAATGTGTTTCAAATTGGGATTACGTTAAATCTATAAATCCATTTAGGGATAATTGTCTATACATTGACTCTTCTAATTCATGAACATGATATATCTCTTCACTTACATAGATATTCCTTAATTTAAAATTTTTCTAAAAAAATCTTATCTAAATGAAGTTTATAAATTTTATCTGCCAGAGGTCTTGTACAATCTTTGATTAGACTTACTTCTAGTCTTATAGTCTATTTTAAAATTCTATTTTAAGTGGTTCCTTTTTAGAAATTTTTATTTTCTCTTTGTTGCTAGATAAGGATTGCATTAAAATTCAAATTATACAAGAGCCAGGTATCCACACTAATGCATGAAAAAATATAAAAGTATTAAAGTACAAATTTTAGGGTACTTGGGTGGCTCGGTGGGTTAAAGCCTCTGCCTTTGGCTCAGGTCATGATCTCAGGGTCCTGGGATCAAGGCCCACATTGGGCTCTCTGCTCAGCTGGGAGCCTGCTTCCTCCTCTCTCTCTGCCTGCCTCTCTGCCTACTTGTGATCGCTCTGTCAAATAAAAAAAAAAAGTACAAATTTTATTCTCAAAAATTACATGGATTATTTGGATGGTAAAATTAGAAATTGATAATAAGAAATTTATGCCTTGCTTCATTAAGTGGGCTTTAATAAGTGACAGTGCTATTGATTTATAATAACACTGGGCAAACTAATTTTAATGAATAGTATAAAATCAGACATAATTGTTGAATTTCTGATAACACAGAATGCTACTGATTATTGTATTGTGGTTCTAGGCTATTAGCATTACTAAACCTTCTGATACGTGTTTTTTTTTTTTTAACTCAGGTGAAAAAGATTCAATGATTTTTGACTGCACTGAGTGCTATGATCCAGTTACTAAACAGTGGACAACTGTAGCTTCAATGAATCACCCCCGCTGTGGCTTGGGAGTGTGTGTGTGTTATGGGGCTATCTATGCTTTGGGTAATTATGCTTTTCAGTTTAAGGATATCTAGTATTATATAAATTCTTAGATTCTGATTACTTTAGACATTTTTCATCCCTCCCACAAGAAACTTATGTCTTTTCAGCTTTATAAATTTTTATTTTCAAATTTGAGTTACTTGGGGAATATTGTCAAGAAGGAGATGGAGATAAAGTGTAAATAAGATGTCCAGTGAAGCACTTTAGTTAAAAGTTAAATCTTATGATTACAAAAGCCATTCTGAATATGCAAAAGTTGTTTCAGAAGGTAGTTTTGCAAAATGCTTTATTTCCTAAGCAATATGATGAACTTTTTTATTTTTTAAAAATCTCTGATGAAAACTAGTCAAAGAGTTAAGATCCAAGTTTTATAGTTAGAATCTAACTTTTTATATGACCTTGGACAGGGGTGCCTGAGTGGCTCAGTTGGTTAAGCGACTACCTTCGGCTCAGGTCATGATCCTGGAGACCCAGGATCGAGCCCCACATTGGGCTTTCTGCTCAGCGGGAAGCCTGCTTCTCCCTCTCTCACTCCCCCTGCTTGTGTTCCCTCTCTCGCTGCTGTATTTCTCTCTGTCAAATAAATAAATAAAATCTTAAAAAAAAAATTTTTTTTATGACCTTGGACAAGTAACCCCTCTGGTCCATGTGATAATCATTCACAATATAAAGTTGCCAGATTAGATGCTTTCTAAGGTATTTTTCATATATAAGACTCCTTTATCTAGATGACATTTTTCTGTTTGGTTACAGGTGGATGGGTTGGAGCTGAGATAGGGAACACCATTGAACGATTTGATCCTGATGAAAATAAATGGGAGGTAGTTGGCAACATGGCTGTGTCACGCTACTACTTTGGGTGTTGTGAAATGCAAGGTAATTTTCTTTCTTTCTTTCTTTCTTTCTTTCTTTCTTTCTTTCTTTCTTCCTATCTTTCTTTGTTTAGGTAATTGCTTTCTAAAAATATTTTTCTAAAAATGCATTTTATTTATTTTTTTAAAGATTTTTATTTATTTATTTCACAGAGAGAGAGATCACAAGTAGACAGAGAGACAGGCAGAGAGAGAGGAGGAAGCAGGCTCCCCGCTGAGCAAAAAGCCTGCCGCGGGCCTTGATCCCAGGACCCTGAGATCATGACCTGAGCTGAAGGCAAAGGCTTTAACCCACTGAGCCACCCAGGTGCCCTATTTGTTTATTTTTGGGAGGAGAGGCAGAGGGAGAGAAGAGAATCCTAAGCAGGCTCCATGCCCGGCACAGAGCCCAGTTCAGGGCTCAGTCTCAACCCTGAGATCATGATTTGAACTGAAATCAAGAGTCAGATGCTTAACTGACTGAGCCACCCAGATACCTCCCTTTTTTCCCCCTAAAAATATAGTTAAAAGAAAAAAAACTAAGCCGGAGGCTTTATTTTCACAAAACTATATTTTATGTCTATTAGTATTGAATGATTGACACTAACAGTATGGAAGTATTGCTTTTAACATTTTATATGTTTTACCCTCTTATATATTTATCTGTATTGCCAAAATAGTCATTTTTTTCCATAATAAACAAAGCTAGAATTAAAAATTACAGATTTTCACAAAGACCTGACTAGCAAAATAAGTAATTGAACCTTCATCCATCTTTGTCACTTTCTCTCCCATACAGTCCTTAGTAAGTATTTCTAAGGAGGAAGAGGATATAAAAAACAATCTTTTGGCATTTTCAGTGTTTTCTTACAGGGCACATTATGATTCAGTCCACACAGAATATAATACTATGACAGATTTGAAAAATGTTGTACCATATATTAAAATGGTATACAAACATTATTTTAATTGTCTACTATACCCTGAGAAGTAGTTAGTAAGCACTGTCAACTAGAACTGGATTCTTGGTCCAGAGTTGGAGAGCAAATTTATATGTACCTGTAGTAGTGAGCAGTGTGCTCATTGTTAAAACAACTCAACCTGCTAGTCCCAGCTCAAGTTCTTTCTGCTTTGTGAGTAGCTTCTCAGATTTCCACTAGAATTTAAATGTTCAGATTACATGGTACAGACTATATTTCCATTGTGTAATCCTATGGTATCCTCTAATTGTTTTATATTTATGATTTTTATCTTCTCATATAAATTAGGTGTTCTGAGACTTAGTTTTCAGCATGGGGGTAGGGGGCGGCGGTTTCCCTCCTACTGACAAGATGTTCTCAGAACTCCAGCTGGGTGTTCAAGAATTCAGCTCAACTCTAATACTATGTCGTCGTCGTCGTCGTCGTCCGCCCCCCCCCCCCCCCCCCCCCCCCCCCCGTACCTGGAGAGAGCATCAAATTCCACAGGTAGAAGCTCAGTCCTACAAGACACTAATCCTCTCCAAGCTGTTACCTGTGCTTAGGATTGACTGGCTATATAGATCAGAGGTTCCAGTGGTCCCTCCTCTTTAGGCTCAATCAGTTTGCTAGAGTGGCTCACAGAACTCAAAAAAATGTTACTACTAAAATGATATAATGCAGAAACAGCTAGATGGAAGAGATGCACAGTCAAGTTATGGGAAAGGAGCACAGAGCTTTCATGCCCTCTCCTGATGTACCACTGTTCCCATATCTCCACGTATTCACCAACCCAGAAGCTCTCCAAACCCTGTTCTTTTTTTTTTATGAGTGTCTTTTTTTTTTTTTCCCCAGATTTTGTTTATTCATTTGACAGAGACGCAGCAAGAGAGGGAACACAAGCAGGGGGAGTGGGAGATGGAGAAGCAGGCTTCCTGCAGAGCAGGGAGCCCAGTGCATGCCTCAGTCCCAGGACCCTGAGATCATGACCTGAGCCCAAGACAGCTTAATGACTGAGCCACCCAGGCGCCCCAAACCTGTCCTTTTGGATTTTTTTTTTTAAAGATTTTATTTATTTATTTGACAGACAGATCACAGGTAGGCAGAGAGGCAGGCAGAGAGAGAGGGGAAAGCAGGCTCCCTGCTGAGCAGAGAGCCCGATGAGGGCCTTGATCCCAGGACCCTGGGATCATGACCTGAGCCGAAGGCAGAGGCTTTAACCCACTGAGCCACCCAGGCGCCCTCCTTTTGGATTTTTATAGAAGATTCACTATATATAGGCACAAGTGGTTAAATCATTAGTCATTGTTAATTGATTCAGTCTCTACACCTTCTCTCCCCATCGCTCAGGGACTGAGACTTAAAGTTCCCACACTCAAATCATAACTTTGGCTCCTTTGGCAACCACACCTCATTCCTTAAGTGTTTTCCCAAAGTTACCTCATTAACATATCAAAAGACACTCTTATTCTGGCCACCTTGGAAATTCCAAGGGTTTAGTTTGCTGTGAGCAAGGAATTGTGGATGAAAACCATATATAGATGAGAAATGTATTTTGGTCATCTGAATGACCAACTATATATTTCCTTTTTTCCCAGAGTTTTACTTTTTAAAAAGATTTTATTTATTCGAGGAGAGGAGAGAGCATGAGCAGGGGGAAGGGCAGAGGGAGAAGGAGAAGCAGACTCCCATTTAGCAGGGAGCCCCACACAGGGCAGGATCCCAGGACACAGATATCATGACTCCAGCCAAAGGCAGACCCTTAACCAACTGATCCACCCACGTGTCCCTGCAAATATGTATTTCTTATAAATCACAGTATTGTACCTAGAGTATTTAGAGTATTGCTCTAAAATCATAGAGCTACAGAGGCATCTTGGAGATTATCTTTTCAATCCCTTTATTTATAGATGAGCAAACTGAAGATCAGGAAGGTTGTGAATTGTCTTTTCCCGTAGCTGGTTACTGGCAAAGCTGGAGCTAGAACCCAAGTTCACTGACATTTAGTTCACATTTCTTAAAATGCCATTTTTTTTTATAACTTACAACTCCTTACTTTAGAATATTAGAAACAATGCTAGGTGTTTGAAAATATTCATAAATTGTCAGAACCATTAGTTTCAAATCAAATATGATAAACTCATTGTGAATTATATTCTAATGTACTCTAATGATTGATCCTGAATACCTTAATCTAGCCATATAACTATTCTAATTTGAATTCAGTTCTCTGTATCCATTTGAGCAACAGGTAGACTGTTACCAAACAGGGCGATATTGTCCCAGTTTTGTATGGCATTTTCTTAGGTGGAAAAAAAAATCCCTCTCACTTTCCTATTTTACCTCATGGTAGCACTCCTTGTGGAATTTGAGATCATCAAGCAGATAATAAGATGGAAAACCTTGTCTGACTGTTTTGATATAGCATTGTAAGTTCTTTGAAAAATAAATGCCACTTAATTTTTTTAAGATGTATTTATTTTAGAGAGAGAGCACGTGGGAGGAAGGGCAGAAGGAGAGGGAGAGAATCTTAAGCAGACTCCATGCTGAGCATGGAATACAAGGGCACAGGATCAGTCCCCCAACCCTGAGACCATGACCTGAGCCAAAATCAAAAGTCGGAGGCTTAACCAACTGAACTACCCACACACCCTTTAAATGCCACTTCAAATTATACCTCTGATTCTTTATAACATGCTTAAATGTGAGCTATGATATACTAGACAAAAGTCAGATTTCTCTCTTAAACAATAATGTGAACCCTACATTAAATACGGTCTCAACATAACTTACTTTTTTTTTTTTTTTAAAGATTTTATTTATTTGACAGAGAGAAACACAGCCAGAGAGGGAACACAGCAGGGGGAGTGAGAGAGGGAGAAGCAGGCTTCCCGCCGAGCTGGAAGCCTGATGTGGGACTCAATCCCGGGTCTCCAGGATCATGACCTGAGCCGAAGGCAGTCGCTCAACCAACTGAGCCATCCAGGAGCCCCTTTTAACTCTTACTTTTTAGAATTATTTATATTCTATTTTCTGTAGCATCTGAACAAAAGTATTCTGTTTCCAGGTTTAATTTATGTAATTGGGGGCATCAGCAATGAAGGAATAGAGCTTCGTTCTTTTGAAGTGTATGATCCACTTTCTAAGCGTTGGTCTCCACTTCCTCCAATGGGAACCAGGAGAGCGTATCTTGGTGTGGCTGCACTCAATGACTGTATCTATTCTGTTGGAGGATGGAATGAGACACAAGATGCTCTTCATACTGTAGAAAAGTATTCCTTTGAAGAGGTAGGTTGGATGATTTCAAATGCTTAATATCCTCTTATTCTTTGAATGTCTATAAGTTCTGTAGTGATATGCATTCTTTTATTCATGATATTGATCATTTGTAGGTTTTTTTTTTTTTTTTTTTTTTTCTTTTCAGAAAACCAACTTTGGTGTCAGGTGTTTTTCTACTGATTTCCCATCTTCTGTTTCATTGATTTCTGCTACTATATTTTTTCTTACTTCTATTTGGTTTTGGTTTAATTTGCACTTTTTTCTAAATTTGTAAAGTAGAAGCTTAAATGATTAATTTTAGACCTTTTTTTAATAACATATTTAAAACTATAAATTATTTTCAAGCACTGCTTTAAGTGTATCTCCCATATTTTAATATGTTGTATTTTATTTATTTATTTATTTAGCTATTTGGTTATATATTAATTAGCATTTATCTTGAAATAGCTTCTAATTTCCCTGGTAATTTCTTTTTTGACCAGTGAGTTGTTAGAAGTGTGTTATTTAATTTCCAAATATTTGGGGATTTTCCAGATCTTTGTATTACTCATTTCTAATTTAATTCTGTTGTCATGAGAGAGCATACTTTATATGATTTCTGTCTTGGTAAATGTTCCTTGTCTGCCTGAAAGGAATTTGTATTCTGCTATTGTTGAGTGTAGTATTCTATAAATATTAATTAGGTCAAATTGGTTAGTGTTGTTCAAGTCTTCCCTACTCTTTTTAACTTGTACAATTGTTTTGTCAATTATTAAGAAAGAAATTGAAATCTTCAAGTGTAATTATGGATTTGTCTGTTTCTCCTTTCATTTTTGTCAGGTTTTGCCTCAGGAATGTAGGAGCCAAGGACAGGCTGCCCCCAAATGTACCACTTTGGCATTTGATTATTTTATTACTTTATTAAAGATTTATTTATTTGAGAGAGAGAACTCAAGCAGGGGGAGGGGCAGAGGGAGAGAAACAGATTCCCCTCTGAGCCAGGATCACATCACCGGGCTCAACTGGAGGAACCTGAGATCATGACCCAAGCTGAAACCAAGAGTCAGATGCTTAACTGACTGAGCCACCCATGCACCCCTGGCATATTGATTATTTTAAATAAAAATTACTTAAGAGACAGGCTATGCAAGTAGGACTTTCTGATCCTCCTCTGTCCCCCTAAAAGCAGGACATAAATCTCTTATTTGAAAGATACCTTCCTTGTACCAGGAGGTAAAAAGACATTTGTGTCACCCAGATAGGAAATTTAGAGCCAAGAAGAATGTATAAACAACTCGTGTTATTTTTTTACTAGTTTATTATCAGAGCCCAAATTCTCTTTAGAATTCTTTACTATTTGAAACTCCTAAAGTTAATTTTACTTTGTCCTATTGATACCCCAAAGATTTATTGTCTCTGTCTAAAAAGTATAAAAACCGCCTTGGTCACTTCTTTAGGTCTCAATTACATGATTGGGCTTTTGTGTACAAGTAATAAAACTTTTTTTTTTCTCTTGTTAATCTGTCTGATGTAAATTTAAGGCCAGCTGGATGGCCTTAAGAGTAAAGAAAGAATTTTTCCTTCCCTGCACATATTTTGAATCTCTGTTATTAAGTGTGTACGGGTTGAGATTATTGTCTTCTTGATGAATTGATCCTTCCATAGACATGAAATATTTGTCTTTATCTTTGGTAATATTCTTTGTTCCTAAGTCTACTTTGTCTGATATTAATGTGACTACTGATGTAGCCAAGCTATTTTTTGATTATTATTTGCATGGTTCATCTTTGTTTGCTTCCACTTTAAATCTATTTACATCTTTACAAGCTGCATTTCTTGTAAAATAACATACAGCTGTAATCTCTTTTTTTATGCAGGTTGATAATCTCCAACTTTCACATGGAGTCTTTAGAATTTTTATTATTTCTATGTAATGTAATTACAGATATAATTGGTTTTTAGATTCCTGTTTTACAGTTTTTCTGTTTGTACAGTTCATTCTTTAATCCTTTTGTCCCTCTTTTCTGTCTTTATGTTGATTGTTTTAGTATTCCATTTTCTCCGTTATCCATCTCCATTATACAATTAACTATAACTCTTCACCTTTTTCTTAATGGTTACTATAAGGTTTACACTGTGTGTTATATATATTTATACTATACGTATACTCTATCATGGCAACCTTTGAAAAATATCATATTCACTTTTTCTTTTTTAAATTTTAAACCATTTTTATTTATTTTTAGCTTTCTCATTTTTAAAAAAAATATTTTTATTATTTATTTATTTGACAGAGAGAGAGATCACAAGTAGGCAGAGAGGCAGACAGAGAGAGAGGAGGAAGCAGGCTCCCTGCTGAGCAGAGAGCCTGATGTGAGCCTTGATCCCAAGACTCTGAGATCATAACCTGAGCTGAAGGCAGAGGCTTTAACCCACTGAGCCACCCAGGTGCCCTCACTTTTTTTTTAGATTACTTATTTATTATTAGAGAGAGTGAGCAAGAGAGAGAATACAAGCAAGGTGAGTAGCAGAAGCAGAGGGAGAAGCAGGATCCCCCTGAGCAGGAAGCCCGATGAGGGGCTCAATCCCAGCACCCTGGAATCATGGCCTGAGCCAAAGGCAGATGCTTAACTGACTGAGCCACCCAGGCACCCTAACAGTTATATTTAAAATAAAATTTTAATGTGAAAGTCTTTCATAATTATGCATGTATTAATCATTCCTATTTCTATTCTTTTGTGTAGAATTAAGTTTTTACCTTGTAACATTTTCTCTTAGCATGAAGAACTTCCTTTAATATTTCTTTTAGTACTGGTCTGCTGGCATTTATTTTCTTAGTGTTCATTTTCTGAAATATTTTTTTCACCTTCATTTTTGAAAGATATTTTATTGAGTATAGAATTTTTTCCCCCCACCACCTCAAAGGTGCTATTTGATTATCTTCTTGCACTGTTTCTGATGGGGGAAGTCAGTAGTCATTCTTATCCTTGTTCCCATATATGTAATGTGTCTTTTTTCCTTTGGAGGCTTTTACAATTTTCTCTTTATCATAAGTTTCCAGTAATTTGATTATGGTGTGTCTTTTTGAAGTTTTGTGTTTAATCTGTTTGGAATTCATTGAACTCCTTGAATCTGTGGGATTATAGCTTTCATCAAAATGAATGTTTTCAGCCATATTTCTTTAGATATTCTGCTTTTTTTCTGAGACTCCAATAACATGCATGTAAGACCACTTTAATATTGTCCCACAGGTCACTGAGACTCTGTTAATTTTTTTCCCCTATCTTTTTTCTCTTTGTGCTTCAGCTCATTTTTGTTTCACAACTTCACTGAGGTATACTTGATAAAAATTGTGTAGATTTAAGATGTATAATGTGATTTTTTGATATATATTGTGAGATGATTATCAAATCAAGCTAATTAACATACTTATCAACTTACTGTTTCCTTTTCCTTTTGTATCCCCATTTAACTGAAGTCTTTATTAGCCATTCTAATTTTTTTTTAAAGATTTTATTTATTTATTTGACAGAGAGAAACACAGCTAGAGAGGGAACACAAGCAGGGGGAGTGAGAGAAGGAGAAGCAGGTTTCCCGCCGAGCAGGGAGCCCGATGTGGGGCTCGATCCCGGGTCTCCAGGATCATGACCTGAGCCAAAGGCAGTCGCTCAACCAACTGAGCCACCCAGGCGCCCCAACCATTCTAATTTTTTTAAAAAATTGAGTGTAGATAAACATACAGTATTATGGTTTCAGGTTCTCTTTTCTTTTTTGTGTGTGTGGTGAGAGTTGCTCTCTTACCAAATTTAAGTATACAATATAGTATTATGAATTAAGTCACCATATTGTATATTAAATCTCTAGAAGTTATTCATCCTGCATAACTGAAATTCTGTTCTCTGTGCTTCATTTTGGATGGTTTCTCTTGCTGTGTTTTCAAGTTCATTAATCTGCATTGTCTTCTAATTTGCAGTGTCTGATTACATTTAGGGAATTTTTCACTTCAGATATTTGTAATTTTTAGCTCTGAAAGATCTTTTTGGTTGTTTTTAATGTCTTCCATTTCTCTCCTCATCATGTTCATCTTTTCCTTTAGATCCTTGAGCATATTTATTTTAAAGATTTTATTTATTTATTTCACAGAGGGAGATCACAAGTAGGCAGAGAGGCAGGTAGAGAGAGAGAGGAGGAAGCAGGCTCCCTGCCGAGCAGAGAGGCCAATGTGGGCCTGGATCCCAGGACCCTATGCCGGCCTTGATCCCAGGACCCTATGCCGGCCTTGATCCCAGGACCCTGAGATCATGACCTGAGCCGAAGGCAGAGGCTTTAATCCACTGAGCCACCCAGGCGCCCCCTTGAGCATATTTATAATATCTGTTTTTGAATACTTGCCTGCTGATCTCATTACCACCATCACTTTTGGACCTGTATCTATTGAACTTTTTCTTCCTGTTTGAGTCACCTTCTTCCAGTCTTTCCACATTTCTAGTAACTTCTGATTGGATGGTAGACACTGTGAATGTTATATTGCTGAGTGTTTGGGTTTTATTTTCTTCTTTTAGGAAATATGGAGTTTATTTTTGGTAAGCAGCTAAATTATTTGCAAATCAGACTGATTCTTTTGAGACATACTCTTAAGGGTTGTAGGGAAGGTCTAGAAAAGTCTTTCCTTTAGGTCTCCTACTAAATAAAGAATGACCCTTCTTAAGTCTCTACTGAATTTCCTAGCTGTTCAGCAGGTGTCTTTATTTTGGCTAGTCAGAACTAGAATGTCATCTAGCTTTGCGTGAGCTCTGGGAATTGTTCAGCTTATAACTCCTATAATGGAAAACAGTTTCTCTAGTCACAATACTTTTGACACCAAATGTGTGCATTTTCCATACCAAGCTGTTTTCCAGTTTGTTTGTTTTTTTTAAGATTTTATTTGTTTATTTGACAGAGAGAAACACAGCTAGAGAGGGAACACAAGCAGGGGGAGTGAGAGAGGGAAAAGCAAGCCTCCCACCAAGCAGGCAACTCGATGCGGGGCTCAGTCCCGAGTCTCCAGGATCATGACCTGAGCTGAAGGCAGTTGCTCAACCAACTGAGTCACCCAGACACCCCTGTTTTCCAGTTCTCTTATGGTCACCAACTAGGTACCCTCAAGTCAATTAATTTCTTTTTTTTTTAATATTTTATTTATTTGACAGAGAGAAACACAGCCAGAGAGGGAACACAAGCAGCGGGAGTGGGAGAGGGAGATGCAGGCTTCCTGCCGAGTGGGCAGCCCGATGTGGGGCTCAATCCCAGGACTCCGGGATCATGGCCTGAGCTGAAGGCAGAGGCCCAACCACTAAGTCAATTCATTTCTGACCCTAACAGCCCCACAGGCTAAGAACTTAGTTTCAAAAAATGACCCTCACTTTACACACCAGTTTCAGGTAGTGGGTCCTCAGGTTAAGCACTGACTCATTTACACTTGTCTGGCTTGGCTACAAATAGGAGTTCCCATAATCCTTTCCACAGGTTCAATAATTTGCTCTAATGGCTTACAGAACTCAGGGAAACACTGTAGTACTACAAATGGTCTGTTATAAAGGATAAAAATGGATAGCCAGATAAAGAGGTATATAGGGCAAGGTCCAGAAGGATCTTGAGTATAGAAGTCTCTGGAGAATTTGGGGTATGACACCCTCCTGACACATGAATGTGTTCACCAATCTGGAAGCTCTCTGAACACCATAATATAGAGATTTTTATGGAGGCTTTATCTTGTAGACATAATTAATTATTAATTCAACCCCCAGCCCTCCTCCCCTCCCCAAATGATTGGGTGGGGCTAAAAGTTCCAAGCTTCTAATTCTGACTTGGTCTTTCTGGCAACTAACCCCCATTTCTGAAGCTATTTAAGGAGTCCACCAAGAGTTACCTCATTAGAACAAAAGACACTTCTATCATCCAGGGAATTCCCAGGGATTTAGAAGTTCTGTGTCAGGAATTGGGACCAGAGGCCAAATGTATACTTCTTGTTATGTCATATCCTCCTATGAGTTGTTCTTTGTCTGTTTCTCATGGAATTTTACTTTATGCGTTGCATAGATTAGTGACATTCAGGTGAACACACAAGGGGACCTCTGGCAATCTTGCTTGTGAATCTTGGCTGCTTCAGCCTCTCTAAATTCTGATCTCTACCTCTTAAATCAGATTATTGTCATGCTGTGCTTGGAAATCTACTTCCCTGTGGTGTTCAGAAAGCCCCACCAGGAAGAAAGCATAGACAACCATGAAGCTCACCTTCTTTGCTTCTGTTTCTGAGTGATCACAGTTTGTCATTGTGTGTTGTGTGGGAACTTTTGTTTTTTAGGTCTTTCTAGGTCTTTATGGTAGGAAGATAGCTTTGGTAACAATTATTCTATTGTGGCTGTAAGTGCAGATCCTTCCTATATCATTTTTACATGTTCCCATCATTCACTGGGCATGTCTTTACTTTCTAGCATAATAAAATATTTCAAGCTAATTTTGTACTTTCTCTGCTCTATCCCTGGAATCAGCCGTTTTTCTACGAAGCTCCAGTTCCTCTTAGTGAAGGATAGTATTTAGAAAGCAAGATCTAGGGGCGCCTGGGTGGCTCAGTTGGTTGGGCTCAGGTCATGATCCCGGGAGACCCAGGATCAAGCCCCACATCGGGCTCCCCACTCGGCGGGAAGCCTGCTTCTCCCTCTCTCAATCCCCCTGCTTGTGTTCCCTATCTAGGTGTGTTTCTCTCTGTCAAATATATAAATAAAATCTTTAAAAAAAAAAAGAAAGAAAGATCTATGCACTCAGACTACTCATGGCTACTGGGATATTGCTGCTTCTAGGCACCCTCAGTAAACAGAGCTAGGAATACATGTACATGTATTCACACATACTCATTTATAAATATTTTTATAACATGTAAGTCATATGTTGTAAAATCATAAGTTTATAATGATAACTCCAATTCAAGTGCAATATTCTTTCAGTCCTTCCCCATTTCCATGCCTGTAAATACCTTCTCTGTTAGTTAAAAACTACTTGGTTCCTATTATTCTCCCTATAGTTCCCCCTAGAACAACACAGTTTTGAACTGTGTGGGTCTACTTATACATGGATTTTTAAAATAAATACAATATAGTACTGTAAATGTATTTTCTCTTATGATTTTCTTTATAACATTTTATCTAGCTTACTTTATTATAAGAATATAGTACATAATACATACACAAAAATATATGTTCATTGACTATGGTATTGGTAAGTGGTTAACAGTGGGATATTAATGGGGTGCCTGGGTGGCTCATTCAGGTACACATCCAACTCTTCATTTTGGTTCAGGTCATGATGTCCAGGTTTTGAGATTGAGCCCCCACATCAGGCTCCATGCTGTGTGTGGAAACTGCTTAAGATTCTCTCTCTCCCTCTCCCCTTCTCTCCCTTTCTTCCCCTCTCTAAAACAAACAAAACAAAACAAACTGAGTAGGCTATTAGTAGTCAAGTTTTTGGAAAGTCAAAAGTTTTACATGGATTATTTTTAATTTTTAAATTTATTTATTTTTATTTAAATTCATTTAACATACAATGTATTATTGGTTTCAGAGGTCGAGGTCAATGATTCATCAGTCTTATATAATACCCAGTGCTGGGGCGCCCAGGTGGCTCAGTCATTAGGCGTCTGCCTTCGGCTTGGGTCCTGGGACCGAGTTCCGCATCAAGCTCTCTGCTCTGCAAGAAGCCTGTTTCTCCCTCTCCTTCTTCTGTTCCCTCTCTTGCTGTGTCTCTCTCTGTCAAATAAATAAATACAACCTTAAAAAAAATACCCAGTGCTCATTGTATGACATGCCCTCCTTGATGTCCTTACCCAGTTATCCCAACCCTCATCCCTCTCCCCTCCAGCAACCCTTAGGTTGTTTCCATTTTTTTAAAGATTTCTTAAATTTTTATTTGAGAGAGACAGAGTGAGAGAGAGAGAGCATGAGAGTAGGGTGAGAGGCAGAGGGAGAAGCAGACTCCCTGCCGAGCAGGAGTTCCACATGGGACTAGGTCCTGGGACTCCAGGACTATGACCTGAATGAAAGCAGACACTCAACCAGTTGAGCTACCCAGGTGCCCCTCAGTTTGTTTCCTATGCTTAAGAGTCTCTTATGGTTTGTCCTCCTCCTTAATTTGGTCTTGTTTTATTTTTTCCTCTCTTCCCCTATCATCCTCTTTTTTGTTTCCTAAATTTCATATATCAGTGAGATCATATGATAATTGAATTTCTGTGATTTACTTATTTCACTTAGCATAACTCCTTCTAGTTCTAGTTCTGTCCACATCCTTGAAAATGGCAAGATTTCATTTTTTGATGACTCAGTAATATTCCTTTATATATAGATACCACATCTTCTTATCTTTTAAAGATTAAACCAGGGGCGATGCACCTGGGTGGTTCAGTTGGTTAAGCGACTGCCTTCAGCTCAGGTCATGATTCTGGAGGCCCAGATTGGCCCGCATCAGGCTCCCTGCTCAGCGGGAAGCCTGCTTCTCCCTCTCTCATTCCCCCTGCTGTGTTCCCTCTCTCGCTGTGTTTCTCTCGGTCAAATAAATAAATAAAATCTTTTTAAAAAAAGATTAAACCAGCTATAGATATTTTTGTGAATATTTCTTTTGAAATATGAGTATGTGGGGAGCGCCTGGATGGTTCAGTTAAGTGTCTGACTCTTGATTTCAGCTCAGGTTATAATCTCAGGACCATGAGATCTTGTCCTGCGTTGGGCACCATGCTAGGCGTGGAGCCTGCTTGGGATTCTCTCTCTCCCTCTCCCCTCCCCCTGTTCACAGACTGACTCTCTCTCTCTCTCTCTCTCTCTCCAGATAAATAAATAAATAAAATATGAGATTTTTTTCAGCTATGCCAACTTTGTCATATATTCTGTAATTTCAGATAATCTAATAGCCTTCAGTTTTTAATAGAGGTCCTTCAATTTCAAAGGATTGTCTCTGGTTTTAGTATCTCAAAATTTCATTTAAATTCAGATCAGCAAACATGCATTGTCTATAATGTGGTAGTGCTATGCTGAGTCCTGAGATGTGAAGCTTATTAAGTTCCTGTCCTCAAAATTTCACTTTCTACCATTGATGAATAGTCAGTGTTCACCCTTTATGTTTCTGTGAACTTTGTTCATCATATGCTTTGTTTCCAGATAACTTGCTCTTTTTTCTCTTGATAACACTTCAGAACCTTTATTAGCTTTCCTGTTTTCTGGGGATAGACATTTTCTCTGGAGAAGGTCATTATGAATAATTTTGGTTATAGCAGCTTATTGAAATTTCTTCAGGGATCAGTGTATACCAGGAGTTAGGAAACTTTTTGTTAGACAGATAGTTAGGGGCACCTGGGTAGCTCAATTGATTGAGCATCTGACTCTTGATTTCAGCTCAAGTCATGATCTCAGGATGTGGAGCCCACAATGGGCTTGATGTTCAGCACCAAGTCTGCTTAAGATTCTTTCCTCCTCCTTCTTTATCCCCCTCTGGTACTCCTCCCACTCGCTCTCTCTTTCCCTCAAATAAATAAAATATTTTTTTAAAAAAGAGAGTATTTTAGGTCTGTAGGCTACATACAATCTCTTCTTTTGGCATATTCATGTTATTTTTCAATTAATTTTTATTATGTTTTTAAATTTTTTATTTTTAAATTTTAGTTCTAGTATTATTAACATATAGTGTTATATTAGTTTCAGATGTACAATACAGTGATTAACCAATTCTGTACATTACACAACACTGTTCATAATAAACACACTCTTTAATCCCCATCACCTGTTTCACTCATCCTCCTTTCCACCTCCCCTTTAGTAACCATCAGTTTGTTCTCTATAGTTAACAGTCTGTTTCTTGGTTTGTCTCTGTTTTTTTCATTTTCTTGTTTCTTAAATTCTGCATGTGAGTGAAATCATATGGTATTTGTCTTTCTTTGACTTATTTTGCTTAGAATTATATTCTCTGACTCCATCCATGTTGCTGCAAATGGCAAGATTTCATTATTTTTTATGGGTGAATTATATTCCATTGTGTATGGGAGCATGTGCGCGCGCACACACACACACACAGTATTCTTTATCCATTCATCAGTCAATGGACATAGGAGTTGCTTCCATAATTTGGCTATTGTAAATAATGCTACAATAAACATAGGGGTGTATGTATCCCTTTGAATTAGTGTTTTTGTATTTTGGAAGTAAATACCCGGTAGGGTTATTCCATTATAGGGTAGTTTTATTTTTTATTTTATTTATTTATTTATAGATTTTATTTATTTGACAGAGAGAAACACAGCCAGGGTAGTTTTAATTTTTATTCTATTTATTTGTTTATTTATTTATTTATTTATTTAAAGATTTTATTTATTTGACAGAAAGAAACACAGCCAGAAAGGGAACACAAGCAGGGGGAGTGAGAGAGGGAGAAGCAGGCTTCCCGCCGAGCAGGGAGCCCGATGTGGGACTCGATCCTGGGTCTCCGGGATCATGACCTGAGCCGAAGGCAGTCATTTAACCAACTGAGCCACCCAGACGCCCTGGGTAGTTTTATTTTTAACTTTTTGAGGAAACTTTGTATTATTTTCCCCAGTGGCTGCACCAGTTTGCATCCCACTAACAGTGCACGAGGCGTCCCTTTTCTCCACATCCTCACCAACTCTTGTTTCTTGTGTTTTATTTTTATTTTTTTAAGTAGTCGCTATGCTTCATGTGGGGCTCAGGCTCATGACTCCAAGATCAAGAGTCACATGCCTGACCAACTGAGCTAGTCAGGTGCCTCATCTTATGTTGTTGATTTTAGCTATTCTGACAGGTGTGAAGTGATAGCTCACTAGTTTTTATTTGCATTTCCCTGATGATGAGTGATGCTGAGCATCTTTCCATGTGTCTGTTGACCATCTGTATATTTTCCTTGAAGAAATGTCTGTTCCTGTCTTCTATCTATTTTTTTTAATTGGGTGATGATGATTATGATTATTTTGGTATTGAGTTGTAACAGGATTTTATATACTTTGGATATCAACCCTTTTATCAGGTGTGTCATTTGCAAATATCTTCTCCCAATTAGTAGGTTGTCTTTTAGTTTTCTTTGCTGTGTAGAAAGCTTTTTATTTTGATGTAATCCCCGTAGTTTATTTTTGCCTTTATTTTTTTCTTGCCTTAGAAGACATATCTAGAAAAATGTCGCTACAGCCAATGTCAGAGAAATTGCAGATTTGCAGGGGTCATTAGCATATTAAAGCCTTTTAAGAGTCCTTCTGTGGGGCGCCTGGGTGGCTCAGTGGGTTAGGGCCTCTGCCTTCAGCTCAGGTCATGATCTCAAGGTTCTGAGATTGAGGCCTGCAGCGGGCTCTCTGCTCGGCAGGGAGCCTGCTTCCTCCTCTCTCTCTGCCTGCCTCTCTGCCTACTTGTGATCTCTCTCTCTCTCTGTCAAATCAATCAATCAATCAATCAATCAATCAATCTTTAAAAAAAAAAAAGTCCTGTGTATAAGCTTTTCTTTCCTTGGAGCTTTTTGGGTTTGTGTTTTGTGTGTGTGCATTACCTATGTGTATTCCATAGAACTAGTTTTGGGGTGCCTGGGTGGCCCAGTTGGTTAAGCAACTGCCTTTGGCTCAGGTCATGATCCCGGAGACCCAGGATCGAGTCCCACATCAGGCTCCCTGCTCTGCAAGAGGCCTGCTTCTCCCTCTCTTACTCCCCTTGCTTGTGTTCCCTCTCTGGCTGTGCTTCTCTCTGTCAAATAAATAAAATCTTTTTTTTTTTTTGAGACTTCTATTATCTTTTATTTGAAGGTATGTATAGGTACTGTATACAAACAAGAGTTGAAGCAAGAGTAATACATTAGGCATAAATTAAAAAAAAAAAACTGGTTTCACAGAATGCCTTCCTATATAGGATTTCTAGATTGTCTCCTGATCATGATTTATAGTTAATCACAGACATGTTTTTCAATTGTTTTCCTCTACATTTGCCACTTTATCTGTACCTGCTCAAAAGTTCATTTGAAAATATTCTCTATATATTTATATAACTGGACTCTGAGTTTGAAAATTAAATATATTAAAAGAACTAGAGTATTTGGTTTCTCAGCAGTTTTCTCTATTGTCATTTTACGATTCTAACTTTTCTTTTTCACTCTTAACCAGGAAAAGTGGGTTGAAGTTGCCTCAATGAAAGTGCCTAGAGCAGGCATGTGTGTTGTGGCAGTCAATGGGCTTCTGTACGTTTCTGGAGGTCGATCTTCCAGCCATGATTTCTTGGCCCCAGGTACCTTGGACTCTGTTGAAGTTTATAACCCTCATTCAGATACATGGACAGAAATCGGTAACATGATCACCAGTCGTTGTGAAGGAGGTGTTGCTGTACTGTGAAATATAAAGCATAAGGGAGCACGAGAAACATTTTGAAAATATTGGATCTGACCCTTTGCAAATCACACGTATATTTGGTGATAGGACCTCTGAATATATTGAGTTTTCTATGTATTTTATAGATAAATGACTAAAGAATGATTTTTCTAAGAATTTGAGTAAGGAAAGATATGGAATATATCCTAAATTAATAAAGAACTCACACAAACTTGCCAAGCTTACAGATAGAAATGCTGTATACTCTAGAATTCTTCTCTTAGGGGTAGAGTCCTATTTGTAAAAATGATTTGCTACAAGCTTCTTGGCAAAGAGCCCCATTAGCTGCTTCTCCAGCATAAGCCACACTGTAACATGACCCATGTGTGGTCTAAGAATATCAGTGAGACAGTTTAAAGATGTCTTGTACATTCAGTCTATGGCACAATTTTCTATGGCCACAATTGAATCTACAGAGAAAAGCCAAGTGAAACAACTCCCTACTTTTTATTTGATACCAGGAGTTTTCACTAGCCCCAAACTTTTTATTCGCAGCAGATACACTGGGAGGGACATGTGGGAAATACCTAGCTATCTCTGTAGGTATTTATATAGATATGTTTTTGCCTGTTGGTAATAGGATTTAAAAAGCTTTTGCTCACTTATGTTTTTTGTCTTAATGCTGAAAATGCAAGTGAGGAATTACTACAAGGTTCTTCGTGCCAGTCCTTTAGTGCAATTGGATGATGTAATGGGTGACAGAGCCCAGTGAGAGATATCTACCTATTAAATTTATTTCCTATTTTCTAAATAGTTACCAAAAATATCTGCTTGGTTTTGATAAGAGGGAATTTTATTAGATTATCAAGCTTTGTGAAGCTTACTTGTACTTGGACAATCCTAAGTATGAACTTAGTACAAAGCCTACCGCCTGGTTTGGAGAAAGTGGAATTGTAGGTACCTATGAAGCTTTTTATAGACATTGACAAAAGTATTAAATTGAAAGGCCTCTAATCCAAAACTGCTTCTCAAAACTTTTTATTTTTCCCCCTGAGGAACATTCTTTGTGTACATCATCACTTTTAGTTATTTCTACCAGTCGCTTGAAGCCATACATACATTTAGGTTTATCTAGTGATTCCAGGATTTGATTTGTATATTTCTGATTTCCCCTTTTCCTTTTTTTTTTTTTAAGATTTTATATTTAAATAATCTCTTTACCCAGTGTAGGGCTTGAAGCCACAACGCTGAGTGCAAGAGCCAGCCAGGCACCCCTGATTTGCCCCTTTTCTTTCTTAAAGTCCTTCAGTGTATTATTATGGCAACAGCATCTTATTTAGATAGAAAATCTTTGTTGGTAAGCATTAAAGACTCAGGTAGCACTCATATCCAAAATATTTGGGTTGGCCCACAAGGATACTTTCTTTTGTAACTTAACCGTATGCATTTATTAAGAAAAGCTTATGTCATGTAGTGTGTACTGTGTCCCTTTCTTTGGGGGTATCTTAAGTCCAAAGGGTCGTAGGTGCCTGGTGGGATCTATAAAATGCCAAGGAATGACAGATAATTTGTAGATTATTTAAACTCCAATTCATGTGCCTTTAATATTTTTCTACAGAGAATCTGCTTTCTGGTTCAAAAGAGATTTACAAAATACTCCTGTAATTTCTCATTATTGCCTGGTGCCAACCTGAAATGGCACTGCGAAGGGAGACATTTTGTACAGCTGTGAGAGAAACATATCAAGACAATCTGTGTTTGGGCTTAATGGGTCCGAACAATCCCTGTAAAAAGATAATTGTAAAAATGCTTATTATTTTTTTAAATGCTTATTATTTTCTAGGTGATGAAATGGTTTTAAAAATAATGTATTAATAAAGTATATTGATTTTTGCTTTTTGCTTTTCCTTGTATTACTTATTAACTTAGTTTTTTAGCAGTGTTCCCAGATTACCCAAATTGTAATAGGATTGCCTGAGTTTTTTTTACTGTTTTGTTTTACCTTTAGGGATTTGCACATTTAGTTCTTGCATTTATTTATTTGTTTGTTTATTTATTTAAAGATTTTTGTTTATTTGACAGAGACAGCGAGAGAGGGGACACAAGCAGAGGGAATGAGAGAGGGAAAAGCAGGCCTCACGCTGAGCAGGAAGCCTGATGTAGGGCTTAATCCCAGTACCCCAGGATCATGACCTGAGCCGAAGGCAGCTGCTTAAGGGCTGAGCCAGCCAGGTGCCCCTAATTCTTACATTTAAATCTGTTTCCTGAGCGGCTATTAATGTGATCTTTCTCCAAAATATGACACTTCTAAATGTTCTATCCAATGTACTTTAAAATCAGGGGGGTTTTTTGTGTGGTTTTTTTTTTAAGATTTTATTTATTTGACAGAGAGAAACACAGTGAGAGAGGGAACACAAACAGGGGGAGTGAGAGTAGGAGAAGCAGCCTTCCCGCTGAGCAGGGAGCATGATGCAGGGCTCAATCCTGGGCCTCCAGGATCATGAGCTGAACCGAAGGCAGTCACCTAACCAACTGAGCCACCCAGGCGCCCCAGTTTTTTTTTTTTTTAAGATTTTATTTATTTGATAGAGAGATCACAGGTAGGCAGAGAAACAGGCAGAGGGAGAAACGGAAGTAGGCTCCATGCTGAGCAGGGAGCCCAATGTGGGGCTCGATCCCAGGACTCTGAGATCATGACCTGAGCCGAAGGCAGAGGCACCAAAACACTACGAGAATTGGGAAAGATCTTCTGAAGCATGTAAGCTTTCCTTCCTTCAGTATTAGGTACTAGTAAACTATTCTTTGCATTAATAAAGTCTTGTGTGGTGGTTTCAGCTATGGGCTTTCATTGGTAAGCTTCTCAATGCTCAGAAGGTCTAGTTCTATACTTATTTGCTAGGACTGCTGTAACCAAGTACCACAGAAATTTAAATGGAATTTGTTTTATAGTTTTGGAAGCTGGAAATCTAAAATCAAGGTGTTGGTAGTTGGTTCCTTCTGAGTGCTAAAAGGAGGGATCTACTCAGTCTTCTCTCCTTGGAGTGTACATGTAGCATTTTTCCTGTTTGCATGTTTATCTCTTAAGTTTTCCCTCGTTATAAGAATACTGTAGGATTACTTTATAGCTTACCCTTAGGATCTCATTTTAGCACTGTAACTTCTGTAAAGTCCTATCTGCAGGTAAGGTTACATTCTGAGATACTGGAACGACTTTAACAAACAATTCAACTTATGAAATTCAAGTTAACTAATATTTGATAACTGTATTATACAAAGATAACATATACCAGGTGATACCATTTACTGACTTATTTCCTTATGCCATTTAAAATATATTTTTCCTTTTTTGTAAGACTAAGAATCTCAAGAGACCAAGTTTTTTGTTTTGGGTTTTTTTTTTTTTTTTTCTGGTATTCAAAGACTCCTTTAATTTTTAATTGGGCCTGAATTGAAAATTCTGGAACATCAAATATTCCTTCATTTCTTAAATACAGCTTTGGTTTTTTTCCATAACTCACCCACCCTATCGCTCTTCCCCTCCCCCTCTTTTATAGTTTGTCTCCCTCCCTGGTCCCATCTTGTTTCATTTTTTTCCCCTCCCTACCCCCCACGACCACCTGCCCTGCCTCTCAACTTCCTCATATCAGAGAGATCAAGAGACCAAGTTTTTAAGTTAAGATTCTAAGGTGTTGTTTTTGCTTGCCTTAAAAAAACTTCTGAGTTGATGTGTAAAACTATGTAGCCCCACTCATATAAGAACATCAAGATGGGGGTGCCTGGGTGGCTCAGTTGGTTAAGCCACTGCCTTCGGCTCAGGTCATGATCCCCGGTCCCCGGGATCGAGTTGTGCATCGAGCTCCCTGCTCGGCGGGAAGCCTGCTTCTCCCTCTCTCTCGCCCTGCTTGTGTTCCCTCTCTGGCTGTGTTTCTGTCAAATAAATAAAATCTTTAAAAAAAAATGAAGTTTGCAGTATTACGAGAATTACCAAAATGTGAGAGAGAGATGAAGGGGGGAAATGCTGTTGGGAAAAAAAAAAAAAAGGCACTAGCATATATAAATTAGGAAAAGTCAAGCTGGAGCCATCTTGATTTTTTTTTTTTTTTTAAGATTTTATTTGACAGAGAGAAACACAACCAGAGAGGGAACACAAGCAGGGCGAGTGAGAGAGGGAGAAGCAGGCTTCCCGCCGAGCAGGGAGCTAGATGCGCAACTTGATCCCGGGGACCCGGGATCATGACCTGAGCCAAAGGCAGTCACTTAACCAACTGAGCCACCCAGGCGCCCCTAGTGACTGTTCTTTTAAATTTTTTTGACTAGCTGGTGTTATCTGGTGATCGAATTGTGTCTATAAAAACTGGAAAGTATGTTCAGCTTTTCTTTGAACATGGCTTCCCCTCATGACACTGCTCCCTACTGACTTTAGAGCCACAAATCCTTTCAGATGATGTAACTAGATTATACCAGATGAAATGAGCTTGGAAATGCAATTCCCAGGACAACTACAATGGAAACTCCACACTGTATCCATTAATGTCTGAAAGTTTTCCTCTTATGGGAGAATGTGCCTGTCTTTTCAATGATCATAAAGCTCTAACAAAGGGATTTCCACTTTTATTATTTTACATTCTTCAAAACAAAATATTAAAATGTGTAATTCATAAAGACTAAAAACTAAAGTGAAAATGACTTGTTAGGGATTTTCAAACTGTTGTCAAGTAATTCCTATGAAATAAAGATTTCTAGAAATTAAAAATATCTGTGAAATATAACCACCAATGGAGGGAAAAAGCTGTTAAACAGGAGAAGCAGAAAAAGGTGATGCCAAAACACAGCCTTCTAAGGCTTATAGCCAACATGCTAACGTCAACTATAGAGTACTTTTGTATTTATTCTACTTGACCAGGTCTCTTGGGTCCTTTCTCTGGATAAATATCTTTAACTAGTAAAGTGATTATAAATGAGAACAAGGCCACTAAAGTGACTACTATCTTAAGGGCTTTGAACCAATTGGGATACTGTGACAAGAGAAAAAGTTCAATGTGTAACGTTATCCCCAAACCTATTATTACTGTAACTATAGCTTCACTGAGTCTTTCAGAAATAAGGAAAGCAAACCATGAAAACACAACAGGAGCTGTACTATTAGCTAAATGGAGGAAGTCTGGTTTGGCCGTACTACCTTCTGGCAGAGCAAAACCCCATCTGATCCCTCCCAAGAAAGATAGGAAACTGGCTCCATAAGCCATCTGAGTAAAAGCTAATAAGGGGATATAAGTCTTTGTCATCAACATGACCAGTGGTGGAGCAACAAACGGGATTAGTCCTGCCAGAGTTATGTATAATGCTGGCTTTGGGCTGTCAAGCAGGTAAGTGATGGTGCTTGACGGCTTGACTGGAAGTACTTGTTGCTTCTGCTGCTTCTTAAAGCTGCATGGGGAAGTATGATAGTATTGTGTCTTCCTCATAAACACTGGAAATGAAGAGAAAAACCAAGGCCTTGGAAACAAAGGGGAAAAGTTCTGCTGGTAACATGTCTTAAGAGAAAGCGCTTCTATTCTCTTGGCTCCTAGTTGGACTGGGAAAGCGTACTTCAGCATCTATAGGGAAAACAAAACCAAAAGACAAAAACAGATTTTTAAATAACCACAATGTCTTAGTTAATCCCAAACTGAAACAATATAAAAAGAAACCATCTGCTTTCTATTAGTACATCAAACTTTACAGTAAGGTTGGACTACAAGGTGCTGTTAATGCTAGCTAAGACTAGCTTGCACTCTCTCTCAAATAAATAAAATCCTCAAACAAACGTGTTTGTCGCAGTATACTTGAGAAACAGGCCAGTAATTTTTTCATCTTAAAAACAAAAACCAAAACAAAACAAAATACCAGGGACACCTGGGTGGCTCAGTCGTTTAGCATCTACCTTTGGCTCAAGATCAAGTCATGATCTGAGCCCTAGGATCAAGCCCCACATCAGGCTCCCTGCTAGGCAAGAGGCCTGCTTCTCCTTTTCCCACTCCCCACTTGTGCTCCCTCTCTTGCTGTGTCTCTGTCAAATAAATAAATAAAATCTTTAAAAAAAAAACAAAACCAAAAATCTCCCCAGTGCCTTTAATGGTACATGGCCAAAGTAGTAACCTTTACTGTTGATCTGTCCTTTAGTGCACAGATTCCAGACTTCAGCTAGTTAACAGATAAACATTAACTCAAAAAGCACTGGATGAAAGACAAAAATGAAACAGTTATTTAAGAATCTTGATGACTCCAGGTGGCGCCTGGGTGGCTCAGTTGGTTAAGCAACTGCCTTCGGCTCAGGTCATGATCCCAGAGACCCGGGATCGAGCCCCACATCGGGCTCCCTGCTCGGCGGGAAGCCTGCTTCTCCCTCTCTCACTCCCCTTGCTTGTGTTCCCCCTCCGCCTGTGTTTCTATCAAATAAATAAAATCTTTAAAAAAAAAAAAAAAAAAAGAATCTTGATGACTCCTTAAAATGCTAAGAATGATTCCATCCTGGGGCCCTTTTTTCCTTTTGTTTAAAATGTTTTTCTCTGAGCTACTTGCATGGCTCTCTTGAGCTACTTGCAATTCCCTCTCTTCTCTATTTTTTTTAAATAGATTTGTTTATTGGGGGGAGGGGGAAAAACATGAGTTGTGACAGCGGCAGAGGGAGAGAATCTTCAAGCAGACTCCCCCCTGAGTATGGAGTTCAATGTGGGGCTCAATCCCAGAACCCTGAGATCATGACCTAAGCCAAAATCAAGATTCTATGCTTAACCAAGTTACCAAAGCACCCCTATTTTTCTTTTTTAAGATTTTTATGTATTTGAGAGAGAAAGAGAAACATGAGAGGGGAGAAGGTCAGAGGGAGAAGCAGACTCCCTGAGGAGCAAGAAGCCCAATGTGGGACTTGATCCCGGGACTCTGGGATCATGACCTGAGCCAAAGGCAGTGGCTTAACCAACTGAGCCACCCAGGCGCCCTCTTTTTTTTTTTTTTTAAGATTTTTTTATTTTTAAGTGATCTTTACACCCAACATAGGGCTTGAACTTACTACCCTGAGATCAAGAGTCAGCACCCCTGGCCCCTTTATTTATTTTTTTCTTTTAAGATATTTGAGAGCGTGAGAGAGAGAGCATGAGCAGTGAGAGAGAGGGATAAGCAGACTCCCTTCTGAGTAGGGACCCCACGTTAGGATGGATCCCAGGATCCTGAGATCAGGGCCCCAGCTGCAGACAGCTGCTTGACTGACTGAGCCCAGGTAACCCTGAGTCCTCTATTTTTAAGTGAAATCCTAAGCCTATTGTTGATATACCCTATTCCTCATCCCTGCTCTGTAGTTCTCCAGAGAAGTTACCATTTGCAATATTAAATTTTTTACTTATTTTTATTTTGTCCACCCTTTCACCCATCACCTAAACATATGAGGATAAGGCTTTGCCTTTTTTTTTTTTTTCTTCATTGCTATTTCGCCATTGAAGCCAGCAAGCATTTGCTGAATAAACCAACCTTTGAAGATGCCTGAGAAAACCTCTGGATAAAATGAAGCATACTGGGTCCCACTGAAAGTCTTGCTCAAGAAGATGTCGGGCAGTTCCAATTAATGCATTTTTACAGCTAAGTGGAGGAGCTGAATCAGAAGTATGTTGCTGTGTATAAAACAAGATGTCACTTAATTTTTTTCATTTTATGCTTAATTTTATAAGTAGGAACTCAAGAATTTTTTTCCATATAACACACTTTCCTTTGAAAACAATCATTAATGCTTTCCAGAAATCAGTAATACATTAAGTAGATAATCCTTTTCTTCTCTGAACCATTCTTTAAGAAAAAGTATAATAGCAATGAAAGACAGGCAGATCTGTACTTTACAAACACCTCTATAATTCCCCAGCTATGTGACCTTGGGTAAATTGCTTCCTTGAAGTGCCGTTTTCTCATCTTTAAAAGTGAAGGTTATAGCTTCTCTGTTCTCTTTTTTCATCTTTGGTGTTTACAGCTCAAAATAATGATGGTAGCAATTAATACAATTTAGCTGTGAACCAAGCACTGTAATTATGTGTTTAACGATGCATTAACTCATTTATTTGTTTTTAAGGTACTATTTTTAAGTTATCTCTACACCCAATGTGAGGCTTGAACTCATAACCCAACATCAAGTGTCACACACTCCAAATAAGCCAGCCAGGCGCCCCTGGCATTAACTCATTTAAAACAATAACCCCATCAACTTGATCCTGAGAGACAGTATAGCCTGTTATGAAATAATATAGCCTGTTATAAGATTTTGGAGTCAACAATTTGTGTTGGGATCCTGGCTTTACCACTTATTAGGTATGTGACTTTGCACAACCTATTTAACTCTGTTATGTCGCAGTTCACTCACTTTTGAAATAAGAATTTAAATAACTACATAGGGTTGTTGTAAAAATTAAATGAATTAATATATATAAAAAGCTGCAAACTGTCCAACACGAAGTAAGCATTCAAAAAATAATAGCTATATTCCCACCCTACACAAGAGGAAATGGTTAAGAACTCTAACATAAGCAGCCAGTAAGTGGTTGAGAATATGAATCTAGATCTGTCTTACATGAGTTTCATTCTTAACCAAGAGAATGAGGTATCTAAAAGACCCAAAAACGGGGCGCCTGAGTGGCTCAGTTGGTTAAGCGACTGCCCTCAGCTCAGGTCATGATCCCGGACACCCAGGATCGAGCCCCACATCAGGCTCCCTGCTCTGTGGGAAGCCTGCTTCTCCCTCTCTCACTCCCCCTGCTTATGTTCCTTTTCTGGCTGTGTTTCTCTCTGTCAAATAAATAAAATCTTTTTTAAAAAAATAAAAGATCCAAAAACCATATTTGCTACCTAATTAAATATTTTAATGAACTATTTTTAGGTCACAGCTCTTAGGGAGGGGTGGAGAAATCCTGTATACCAGTCAATGTTTTCATTCTGTAACATAAAGGGGTAGGGAGGTAAGTTATCCTGGGCCTCTAAGTACATCTTAGCTTGTACCTTACATCCACCTCCTGCCTTCCACACACACATATCTGCAAGACCCACACACTCACTGTTGGTCAAAAGCACCTGCACGGGAAGCCTGGGTGGCTCAGTAGGTTAAAGCCTCTGCTTTCGGCTCAGGTCAGATCTCACGGTCCTGGAATCGAGGCCCATATCGAGCTCTCTGCTCAGCAGGGAGCCTGCTCAGAGAGCCTGCTTCCTCCTCTCTCTCTGCCTGCCTCTCTGCCTACTAGTGGTCTCTGTCAAATAAATAAACAAACAAATACACAAATACATAAATAAATAAATACATAAATAAAAATACATAAATAAATCGATAAATACATACATAAATATTAAAAACAAAAACACCTGCGTAAAGGCTTTCCAGACCATCCCACTTAAAACTCTCAATGCTCTCCTCACATTTGGAACTCTCTGCTCTGTGACCATGTGCTCCCCAACTCATGGGTGTTATATGGAGAGTGATAGCCTATATCCCGGGGACGGCAACTGGTGAGGAAATGAAGAGCAAAGACCTAGGATTAATCCGCTCAATTCAGGTGAAAAAGCCCAATACTGCCACGATCCCAGGGGAAAGAGTTTCAAACTGCAAGCCTCAGAGCGGACTTTTGAGGAAAGGGCACGCTGAGAACCCCAGGGTCCCTCGGAACCTGCCCGGCCTTCCCCCGGAGTTTTATTTCCCCCCCACCCTTCTTACCCTCCCCCCCCCCCACCCCCCCCCCCCCGCGCAATTTGCACACTGTGGCAGCAGCCCTGTTGTTAATATATATGTAGGCATACTTGCCAGTGTCGAACCGGGAGTTGGAAAGCTGAGCTGCAAGAGCACCCGGGCACTCAGGAAAATGCACTTCCGGCAAGTGGGGTTTGGCCGTCCCCCACTTCCTGAGAACAGAAAAAAGAGTCCGGGTAGGGACTTGACCAGTGCCGACTGGTTCCTATGCTGGGCGTTCCATCTTGGTTCATTCTTTTAAATCTTAATTCTGGAAGCCGGCTTTTGAAGTCTGTAGGGTGCTTCAGTGGTCCTTGCCTCTCTCTTCCAGGTTTCCCAGCCATCAGAATCTGGCCCTCAGAGTTCGGAAAGGTAGAGCACAACTACTGAAACAATCCCAGAGTGATGGTGTTTAGGTAGGAAATTTGGGAGTCTAGGCCAAGTACTACTTGCTTGCCATCTCTGGAACTCATAACAGGGTTTTCTAGGATCGATGGGGCACATCTTACTTTGTGTTAGGGTCCTGAACTGCTAACACTAAGAAAAGCAGAACTGTTTTTACTCCCATTCTCTTTGCTTGGAACTGGAAACTCCAATAAGAAAGCGCACGCCAAAAACAAAAGAAGAAAGAGCACAAAGGGCAGGATTTTCGCTTTCCGTAAGTGTGGTGATAACAGTCTTGGGCTTAGGGTTGATCTGAAAAGTTGGAGCATTCCTTATGTCACTCTCTGCTTTAACTTTTATTTGTTGGCTCTGTGACCTTGGGCAGGTCTTGTCTCTTCTCTGGGCCTCCATTTCATAGTCTATCAAAGGACACAGCACTAGAACAATTTGAGCGTCCTGCTGAAAACAGAGCTGCAACGGCCCACGCTGGCCAGTTCCTCCATTCCTCTGATTCTGGATAATGGAGCTTCGTGGCTGTTACCGCCCCACTGCGAATTCTTCGTAACAGTAACAGCTTCTAATCGCAAAAGGCTTTCACTTTTATTTCCTTCTCTGTGTCATGGCAGCACCACCCCTTCTAGTAGTGCGATACCCAATGAGCCTCTGGGTCCGAGGAACAGCTTCTCCGCCCTGGCCTAGCAGCCGGCTCCAGACGGGAATCCGCCCTGAGCTGGGCCGGGGGCGTGACGCCAGCGGTGGGGCGGAACTACCACTCCCAGCGGGTAGCGCGACGGACCCAACCGCGCAGGCCTCCAGAGCACGACTGTGTGGCCCGCTGGGGGCTGGAGTCTTAACGAATCGCGCACGTGAAGGAAGGAAGGAGCGGAAGGTGGGGAGGGTCCAAAAACATGATCCTACGAAACCGGTTTGCTAGTACTTGTACGGGTAGTCTGGGGACGCGAGCCTGCCCAGAAGTAGGGTACCGGAGGGTGAAGGGGCGGGGAAGACGGTACACACATACAGACCCACCCACTCATTCACACGCATCCAGGCCCTCTGTTGGACCGGGAATAAGAAGAGGGCTTCCAAATTCGTCTGGTCGCCCCAGGGCGGCGCGAGGAAAGGCAGAGCATTCAAGTCTGGGGGGAGGCAACCACGCACAGTCTTCAGCCGCGGTGAGGGGGGTTGGGGACCGCGCACGGAATAACTGCCGTTCACGCGGCGGAACGTTGGCGGCGTGGGGCGCCGGCAGGGTCACCCGAACAAGGCTCCTGCGCCTGCGCTCCTGTGGGCGGTGCGAGCGGGTGGGCGTGTGTGAGGCGGGGACGGAGTGGGGGGAGGGCCGGGCTGGTAGTTGCTCCTCCCCGGCTGCCCCTCCAGGGCCGTGTGGGCCGGGCAGCCATTTTGGGAAGATCTTTGTTATGATTGTGGGTTCTCTACCTCTGCGGGATCAGGAGGCTGGGGACGCGCCCTCAGACGCTGCGTCTGGTCGGTAGCTGTAGCCCCGCTGCTGCCGGGTAAGTGGGGGTTCCAGACAGCGGGGCGGCAGGGGATTTTGAGTCGTTCCGGCGCGGGGCTCCGCCCGGTGGCCAACCAACCGGCCGTTGAAACTAGTTGAAGGAGGCTCTCACACAGGTGGTTGGTGTAGGTCGGCCCGGGGTGGGGGAGAGAAGCCGAGGGGCCGGCGGTTTTGTGATTCGGATGGGGCACCTCTCCCCGCACGAGGTGCTTTGCAGTTGAGTGTCGCCCGGCTTTGCCCGAGCGCTCCTACTTTAACTTTGGTCTTCGGGTCGGAACGCTCACCTGCGGCTCTCTGGCTTCTCTCCAGGCGTTCCGGCTTGTCGATGGTTGAGTAGCTTGGTTTACGGGTTTATTTTTCTTTCCTTCCTAAATTAGAGCCAAGAGCTTTTGTTTTCCAACGAAGGAAAATTTAAGGAGGACAAATTGTGTAAGTCAGCTGTGGGGCATCTGAGGGAAAAAGAAGAGCTTTAACCACCAGCGTTTAGGTTCTTGATATCGAGGTGTTTTCTTTGATTTAGATTAAGTCGGAATCCAGCAACTACGGATTGTCTCCCTCCCCCGGAAAAAAATAGGGTCGATCTTGAAAAGTTTTAAAGATTTTTTTCTGTTTTAAATCTACCTCTCTCCACCCCGGTGAAATTCAAAAGAAAAGCTGAATCTAAAATGGCTGTAGCTTGGGGAAGTGCCCTAAGCTTTGGTAACTTAAATACGTTACCATGTCTTAAATTTTTAGTGGTTTTTCCTACGAGGATAGCAGCTGAATTTTTTGATATTTTGGTCTCTTTGGAATTGCTTTCTTGTCTTGAAGAGTCCTTTTAGGTGAAAACAAAGGTGAGGCTAAAGAAGTTTTCTCACTCCAAAAGTTTACGTAAGAGTGGGTGCGGTGTGTGTGTGTGTGTGTGTGTGTGTGTGTGTGTGGTTGCTTATAGTTTTGAAATTGTGCTATGGTGGTAATTTTATCAGCAATTTTGTGCTCTGAGGTTGGTTTGCATTATTTATCGAAATACGCTCTTAACGTTGGTGTTTATTGCTTAGCAGGAAAAAAAAAAGTTAATGGAGGTTCATGTTTTAATTTAGTAACAGAAGGCATCCCATCCAAAAGTAGAGTGATTGGTATCCTTCAGAATACTTAGATTTGTAGTTTGGCGGACTTCTGGCCTTTTCTCTGTACTATTTGAAAGGAAGTGAGAGTGCTCTTAAGTTTAGGACATTTATTGCGGGGGTGAGACAAGTGAGAACGAACTTTACATGTGGAGTTCCCGATTATTGTGCCCTTTCAAACAAAAGATTGTCTTTTTGTTTGCTTTTTAAAAATTTTTATTTACCATTAGATCCAGAAGTTTAACTGAAAACACAAAGGCATACAGTGGAAACCAAGAACAGATAACTTCAGTTTTTGGTAAGGTGCTTCAGTTTCAGGTTGCAATCTCTCTAAAAGATAAAAATAATAAAATGTTAGAGTGAGAACTTGGGAATTAATAGTAAAATAAGTTGTCATCTTCTTCAGGGAGTCAGATTGACTACCTTCCTCCATTCTTTCAACACAAAAGTTTATCTTTGTCAGTTCCCCTGGGATTTTTTTTGTTCTTAAATTATTTTGGTGATTTTATAAGAAAAACTTGAAGTGCTCTATAGAAATTCCAAGTCCATTGCTTTATGTTTTTTGCCATTTGCCTACTGAACCCATAAACCTGAGTACTCAGAATGGTTTGTACATGTTGATACAAGTATTTTTTCATTGGATTCTGGATAATATCAGAGTTCTTGAAATGGGGAGTTGATGTTAGGAAGCCTTTTTAATTTGAATAAATGCAGTTCATGAGTTTTCTCATCAGTGGCTGCTTAAAAGCTTGGCTCAGGTGGGCACATGCAACCATTTTTAATAAGTTTGGAATGATAAGGAATCTGGAACACATTTCTGCTTATAATTCATTTTTAAATTCTTAAAGATATAATACACGATTATGAATCATACTTCAGCAGATTGCATATCTTTGTTTTATGGTTAAATTTTATGTACTTAGTAACAGTGATAACTAATGTGCAGGGGCCTAAGCAGTCTGTTTCTAAGTCATTAACCATTATGGGTGCTGTCTGTAACTGTGACAGTAAGACTGTTGGAAAGGTGGGAGGCACAACAATTTTTAAAGGATCCCAATTTAAAAAGTACTTCGTGGAAAAGGTAAATTTGTAGATGGTTTTTCAAATAGATGGGAGGAAAAATCTAGGTGGCACATTGATATGTTACCTCACATATGACTATAGTTGCCATTGTCTGGAATTTAATATTTGGTATGCTGAGACCTTGCCCAAGTCATTTCTAAATCAGACTGTGATTTTTATTTCCCATTGAAGTCTGCCCCCAAAACAAAACCAGCTACAGTCAAACTTGACAAGTAGTTCTGTAAGAATAGCTGAACTTCTTTTGTCCATAGGTATAATCTTAACCAAGAAGGTAAAATATTGCTGATGTTATATAATCTGAATTTTTATAGGTGATTTCAAATATACTGGGCGAATATCTCAGGAAGTCAAATAGTTCTTTTCCTTTGGCAATCAGCTTTTTTTCCTTTTCATTTCAAGAAATGCTGCAGGCTCTACTGTGGGGTCAGTTTTGGTGTGCTAAAGGCTAGAAATACCTAAATAATCATAAAACATTTTGTCAACAAAGAACTTACTAGTTTAACAATAATTGTAAAATGTTACAAGATGACAACAGAGAAAGCTGTCTTTCTTAAAGAAGTTGGCTTTTATTTTATTTTATTTTTTAAGATTTTATTTATTTGACAGAGAGAAGCACAGCCAGAGAAGGAACACAAGCAGGGGGAGTGAGAGAGGGAGAAGCAGGCTTCCTGCGGAGCGGGAAGCCTGATGTGGGGCTTGATCCCGGGTCTCCAGGATGATGACCTGAACCGAAGGCAGTTGCTTAACCAACTGAGCCACCCAGGCGCCCAAAAGAGGTTGGCTTTTCACATACTCCCTGTGTGTGTGTGTGTGTGTGTGTGTTTTAAATACCCGCTAATGTTTACCTTTTCTATTTTTTTTTTTAAAGATTTTATTTATTTGACAAAACACAGCCAGAGAGGGAACACAAGCAGGGGGAGTGAGAGAGGGAGAAGCAGGCTTCCCGCCGAGCAGGGACCCCAATGTGGGACTCGATCCTGGGTCTCCGGGATCATGACCTGAGCCGAAGGCAGTTGCTTAACCAACTAAGCCACCCAGGCACCCCTATTCCTTTTCTGTTTTAAAACTGGGTTGCCTTATGTTAACCAGATGTCAGGTTAGGGAATCACCAGCATGAACAAAGTTTTCGCACACATTTTTGAGCAATATGTCTATTTATGTGGAATACATTTGTTTTCAGAAAAATCAAATTCTTTTAAGTTTAGCTATACTTCAGATTCCAGACTCTTGTTTCTACTGATTGTAAGTTTAAATTTCATTATATAAAAAATTGTCTTCTGAATTGTTACTACCTTTGAAGTATATTGAAAAGTTCTTTGGAGGGCTCTTTGGCTAGTTAATTAAAAGGTAGAGCCATTCCAGTGTTCCTGCTATGTGTTTATGAATTATTACTCTACTTTTTAATTAGTCTTATGAGGTCTGATGGGAAGGCTAGTTTACTGTGGGCTTCATAAACTAGAGGCTGTAATAGAGTTCAATGTATATAATTCATTCCTCAAAATATTTTTTAGAAATGGATAATATTAACCCTTCTACAGTGAGTGTACAGAGGTTCCAAGAAGTTCAGTAATTTCATAACATAATGAGAGATCTTGATTCAGGCAGCTTTCTCTGATTCTAAAGCTCAGTTTCTACCACATCTTAGAGAAATAGTATGGTAATTAAGGGCCTCAGCTGTACAGCCTTGATTTGAATTTCCGCATTGCCACTTACTGTTTGGTGATCTTGGGAGAGTTTAAAGAGAAATTTTTGTGCCTGTTTTTCCTTTGTTAAATGGGGGATAATAGTAACTTCTCATAGGGTGATTGTGGCAGATAAATAAAATACTATTTGTAGAGTTCTTAAAACCAAGCACTTCATAATTATTAAACTGTATAAAATTGTTTTAATGTCCTTTTACCAATCAAATGAAATTGATTAAAATCTGAACAGGTTGTTGCACATGAAGGTTCTTATTTTTCTTTCTTAGGTATTAGTTTTGTGTTGATTTTTCTAGTTTATTTGAATCAGAAGCCAGTTCCCATATACTATAACTGGCATTCTTTCAAACCTCTTAATTTGTATATTTCTTCTGTGTTTTTTTTGTACTTATTGAAGAAACCAGGTCAGAGGGGCACCTGGGGGGTGCTCAGTCCTTAAGCGTCTGCCTTCATTCAGCTCAGGTCATTATCCCACCATTCTGGGATCAAGCCTCACATCGGGCTCCCTGCTTGGCAGGAAGCCTGCTTCTCCCTGTCTCACCCCCTGCTTGAGTTCCCTCCCTTGTTGTGTTTCTCTCTGTCAAATAAATAAATAAAATCTTAAAAGAAGAAAAGAAATCAGATTATCCTGTACAGTTGCCACATTTGAGATTTTCTTGAATTCCTATAAATTGGTAGTTGGATATGAGGCTTACACTGAGATTTGATGGGGGGTGGGGAGAAGACTAACTTCATAGGTGATTCTGTGCGTTTGGGTTTTTTTTTCTGGTTCAGTGGTTCTCATATATATCATTTTCTTAAAATTTCTCTATTGAGCAGCACACAGTAATTAGAAGAGTTATTTACCCTCTTTTGTTATGCATGTAAAATGGAGTGTTTGGCTTGCCAACTTAATATTAACTTTTCCAGGCAGTGTTTATCCTGTCCTTTTTTTTCTTCATAGTATGTATTTCTCTGTATAAAATTGAGCTGAGTATGCTGGGTTTGCAGTAGTTTTGTTCTCTGGTTTTGGTTACTACTGAGTGGTAGTCTCTTTGGTTTGAAAATTTTTCTTCTCAAAACTTTTTCCCAGGGCATCTGGGTGGTGCAGTTGGTTGAGCATCAGACTCTTGGTCTGATCTCTGGGTCATAAGATCAAGCTCCACCTCAGGCTCTGCACTTTGTGAGGAGTCTGCTTAAAACTCCCCCTTCCTGTCCCTCTGCCCATCCCCTCTGCTCTTTCTCTCTCAGATAAATAAATACATCTAAAAACACTTTTTCCCTGGGGCATCTGAGTGGCTCAGGTCCTGATCAAGTTCCAAGGTGGAGCCCCGCATTGGGCTCCATGCTCAGCACGAAGCCTGGTTCTCCCTCTCTAACGCCCCCTGCTTGTGTTCTCTCTCTAGCTATGTTTCTCTGTTAAATGAATAAAATCTTTTTTAAAAAATAAAATAAAAACACTTTTTCCCTTATTGCTTATGTCCCCCTCCCAGCCTCCTTAAGCATTTTATTTCTTAACACCTATTGAACTTTCACTGTAGGGCAGGCACTTCTCCCCACACACCCCAGGGAAAAACATCCAGGCATGTTGTTAACACTACCTATATTCACCATTTAATCATCAACTTTCCAACAGTCTCCAAATCATAGATAAAGATTTGAAGCAAAAAGAGGTAGAGTGATTTGCCCAAAGTTACACAGCAGTACATGGCAGAACTAGCTAGATCCAGTCTGCTCTTCTACCTTAAAAGTAATGTTTGGGGGCGCCTGGTTGGCTCAGTTGGTTAAGCAACCGCCTTCAGCTCAGGTCATGATCCCGGAGACCCGGGATCGAGCCCCACATCGGGCTCCCTGCTCGATGGGAAGCTTCTCCCTCTCTCACGCCCCCTGCTTGTGTTCCCTCTCTAACTGTGTTTCTCTCTGTCAAATAAATAAATAAATACATCTTTAAAAAAAGTGATGTTTGAATTGAAAGCAACGTTTATTTTTTGAGAAGAGATTTTTAGAAATGCTTATAAATAAAATGAAGTTAAAATATATGTCTGGTGATGGTGTTCACTACTATTATGCCTCTCAATTATAAAAACAATATATAGTTTTTTAGATGTGACAAACAGTGTGTTCCCTGTTAGGGAACTGGAGCCTTTCAGGGTCAGTGTAACTGCAAATATTTGATAAAACTTATCACTGTTGAATGGCTTGTTTGTTTGTAGTGTAGTTGATAGAGGGACTTTTGGAGCAAATGCTATAAAAACATTTTTGCTGGTTCTAAAACCTTAGAGTTTCAGGTACTTGAATAAATCTAATGCATTTAGTTATCTAAATCTTACAGCCAGAATTTAATGTGTCAGATTGCATTAGATAATAAATAAATTTCTGTAACATACTATTCTTACTTAGAACTTTTGTGACTTAAGTAAGTCCCATTTCTTTTCTCTCTCTCTCTCTCTTTTTTTTTTTTAGGTTTTATTTATTTGTTTGTTTGTCAGAGAGAGAGTGAGTACACAAGCAGGGGGAGCACCAGGGTGAGGGAGAAGCAGGTTCCCCGCTAAGCAAGGAGCTGGATGCAATGTGGACATAGGTACCCTGGGACCATGACCTGAGCCAAAGGCAGATGCTTAACTGAGCCACCCAGCTGTCCCGTAAATTCCATTTCTGTCAGTGTGATAGTGAGTGTTTAGTTATGATTTCAGGAAGTGTTATGACTGTTGAATGCACAGTATTGGAAAGATTACCTGAAAAAGGATAATAAATTTTACTCTTGAAAAATTTTGCATTTTGTGGAATTACTTTTAGGAAATGTTTTTTGGAACAATGAAGCAGAAGGTGGCACAGTGATTAAAGTTTGTTACTGATGGGAAGACTGGCAAGATTCCTGTGTTTGGCATTCTAATTTGGTCTTAAAGTGACCTTTGTTTCTTATCACCGTTTACCATTTTAACCCCCTTTGTATATTGCCTTTTTGTGAATCTTAGTGGCAGAGGAAGCAGGAAAGATTGTGTGTATGTAACTTGTTGTGTACACACATATACATACCTTACACATACACTTCCTGTCCTGAACACCTGGCATTGTGACCAAGTTGTGCCAGTCACAGACCTTTGACTGGGGACTTGGATCTGGAGTGAGAGATGCAGAGAAGCAGGGATAGTTTAGAATCCATTGCACTGGTTTGTGGCAGTAGCAGTGGCAGTACCAGCAGGGCAATTTCCTAAGCAGCTCTTTCGATGGTATGGCCTTGGCTGGTAATTTTTGACTGCTTAGCTTTACGTGGTTTCTGCATGCAGAGTCAGGAGGCTCTCAGTCATTCTCTGAACTCCCAATATATTTCTGATAAATTCCTTTTCTGTTTATTTAGTCTACCTAAGTATAGTTTCTTTTTTCAACCAAAGACCCTGATTTATAAAATTGGCTAATATAATTTGCTCCTTGTAGAAGGTTTGTTTTTTTTTTTTTTTTAGATTTTATTTATTTATTTGACAGAGAGAAACAGAACTAGAGAGGGAACACAAGCAGGGGGACTGAGAGAGGGAGAAGCAGGCTTCCTGCCAAGCAGGGAGCCCGATGTGGGACTCGATCCCAGGTCTCCAGGATCATGACCTGAGCTGAAAGCAGTCGCCCAGGCGCCCCGCTCCTTATAGAAGATTTTGTTTGTGACTGCCTGTATTTAGAGTAATCTTGTAACTCATGAAGTGAAAAACTTATATGAATGTCTTTTTTAATATGCTCTTGGACAAGAATTTTCTTTATATCCGTTCCCAGTTTTTTAAAGCAGTAGTTCAGCTGGAGTAAAACCTGTGCACTGTTAGTTTAGTAAAGTTCCCCATGTGATTTTCTGTCTTTCAAAGATTATTACTACAAAAGCAGTGTTATGCTGGATAGAATATCAGGAAATATATATATGCAAAAATAATATTCTTTTTTTTTGTTTTTAAGATTTTATTTATTTGACAGAGAGAAACACAGCTAAAGAGGGAACACAAGCAAGGGGAGTGAGAGGGGGAGAAGCAGGCTTCCCGCCAAGCAGGGAGCCCGATGTGGGGCTCAATCCCGGGTCTCCGGGACCATGACCTGAGCCGAAGGCAGTCGTTTAACCAACTGAGCCACCCAGGCGCAACCAAAAATAAAAATATTCTTATTTAGAAATCACTACTGAAACTTTTGGTGCACTTTTCCCAGTTCTTTCTCTAAGCATGTGTTTATAGGTTTTTATTTTTATTTTACTAAAATGAGATTAACTTGCAACTTGCTTTTTTAGTCAGTGATACCTCTTCTTCACTGTGAATAAATGTTCATTTCTTTTAATAATCCAGGTACAATTTAAATTCCCCCAGGGATGCTTGGGTTGTTCAGTTGGTTAAGCATTTGACTCTTGGTTTCATCTTAGGTCATGATCTCATGGGTCATGGAATTAGGCTCCACATTCAGCAGGGAGACTGTGTGAACATTCTCTCTCTCTGCCCCTCCTCCCCCGCTCTTAAATAATCTTAAATAAGTAAATTCTTCCAGCCAATCTAAAATAGAATCATACAGCTAGCTTGTTATGTGTAACACTTTAATTTCCTTATATCTCTTTAATCTAACATAGTCCTTATTTTTCAGTGAGACTTGAGTTTGATGCTGCTCTATCAGTCCTGAAAATGGTTTTGTACAATTGCATTCTGTGTTGTCATTTAGTTTGTCCCTTTCAGTCATATTTTTCTCTAAAGTGTACATCTAAAAATTTGATAGATTTACATCAAAATGTTTTTGGTCAGAATACATTGTAGCTAAGTCATTCTGCATTGTATTTATAAAACACTTAATACCTAGTTGACCTACTTTCATAATGCTAAAATTGATCCTTAGATTAAGATAATAGTCTGATCCATATATTAAACAGTGAATTTTCTTGTAACAAGAAGATAATTTGCATGGTGTTACTTTGCACTAAAAGTTCTCAGTCTCTTATCAGTCATTGTCCTAATTTTTTAAGACAACTTCATTGAGTTATAATTTACATAATCTAAAATTCACACATTTTTTTTTTTAAGATTTTATTTATTTGACAGAAACAACAGCCAGAGAGGGAACACAAGCAGGGGGAGTGAGAGAGGGAGAAGCAGGCTTCCCACCGAGCAGGGAGCCCAATGTGAGGCTCGATCCCAGGTCTCAGGGATCATGACCTGAGCCGAAGGCAGTCGCCCAACCAATTGAGCCACCCACGCGCCCCAAATTCACACTTTTAAAGATTTTATTTATCTGAGAGAAAGCAAGCAGGAGCGGGGAGGGGCAGAGGGAGAGGGAGAAGCAGACTGCCAACTGAGTGAGGAGCCCAGTGCAGGGCTCAATCCCAGGACCCAGAGATCCCAGGACCTGAGCCAAAGGCAGACAGTTTACCTACTGAGCCATCCAGATGCCCATTTTAAATGTACGATTCAGGGACCCTTGGGTGGCTCAGTCAATTAAGCATCTCCCTTTGGGTTGGGTCATGATCCTAGGGTCCAGTATTGAGAGTCAGCCTGTGTCAGGCTCTCTGCTCAGCGGGGAGCCTACTTCTTCTTCTCTTTCTGCCTACTTGTGCTCATGATCATGTTCAGGCTCGCTCTCTCTGTCAAATAAATAAAATCATTTAAAAAATAAATTGTACAATTCAGTGATTTTTTTAAATATGTTAACAGAGTTGTACAACCACAGCCACTGTCAAATTTTAGAGCACTTTCATCACCCCAAAAGGAAACCCCATAACCGTTAGCAGTAGGCTACTGCTAATAATCTTTCTGTCTCTATGCATTTGCCTATTCTGGACTTTTCATCTAAATAGAATTATACAGTAAGTGATCTCTTATATCTTGACTTTACTCACTTTGCATGTTTTTAAGGTTCATCTAGTTGTACTGTGTATCAGTATTTTATTTGTTTTTATTGATGTATCCTATTCTGTTAAAAGAACATACAACACTTTGTGTATCCAGTCATCAGTTGATGGGCATTTGAATTGTTGCCTCTCTGTTGCTATTTACTATGAATAATGCTACTATGAGCGTTGAGGTACAAGCTTTTGTGTGAACATATGTTTACATCTTTCTTGGATCTTTTTGGAGTGCAATTGCTAGGTCATTGGTAACTCTATTAACTTTAGTTTGTTTGTTTTTTTTAAGATTTTATTTATTTATTTGACAGAGAGAAACAGAGCGAGAGAGGGAACACAAGCAGGGGGAGTGAGAGAGGGAGAAGCAAACTTCCTGCCGAGCCGGCAGCCCGATGCGGGGCTCGATCCCGGGTCTCCGGGATCATGACCTGAGCCAAAGGCAGTCGCTTAACCAACTGAGCCACCTAGGCGCCCCAACTCTATTAACTTTTGAGAATCTGTGTTCAGGGAGCCTGCAGCAGTATATACTCCCACCAGCAGTGTATGGTGGTTTCAGTTTCTCTTCATCCTCAGTAACTTGTTATTATGTCACTATATTAGTAGATATGAAATAGTATGTCATTATGGTTTTGATTTGCATTTCCCTTGTGTCCAATGATGTTAAGCATCTTTTCCAGTGCTTAGTAGTTATTTGAATATCTTCTTTGGAGAAATGTTTATTCAGTGTTTGCTTTTTAAAAATTTTATTTTTTAAATATTTTATATGAGAGAGAGTGTACACACACAAGTTGGGGAAGGGGCAGAGGGAGAGAGAATCTCAAACAGACTCCTTGAAGAATGTGGAGCCCTATTGAGATTGAGGGCTCAATCTTACAACCCTGAGATCACGACCTGAGCCAAAATCAAGAGTTGGACAGTTAACCAACTGAGCCACCCAGCTGCTCTGTCCTCATTTTAATTAGGTTGCCTTTTTATTGTTGAGTTGTAAGGTTTCTTTATTTTGTTGATACATAATCCACATGCAGCATATTTGTTTCATGTGTTCAGCATACTGATAAGATGTTTGTATATATTGTAAAATTACCTCAGTAAGTCTAGTTAATAATCTGTCACTATCGCTAGAAAATTTTTTTCTGGTTATGAGAACTTTTAAGACCGCTCAACCACTTTCAGATACGCATTGCAGTATGATTATAATCACCAGATTGTATGTTATACCCCATGACTGAAATTTATTTTATAACTGAAAGTTTATACCTTTTGGTATTTTTGTAGATTCCACATGTAAGAGAGGTTATGGTATTTGTCTTTTTCTGTTTGACTTACTTCATTTAACATAATGCCTTTGAGGTCCATTTATAAATGTTGCCACAAATGGGAAGATTTCTTTCTTTTTTATTTTATTTATTTGAGAGAGAGAGCATGAGCAAGGCAGAGGAGGAGGATCAAGGCTCCCGGCTGAGCAGGGCGCCTGACAAACTTGATCCACCTACGGGTCCAGATTTCATTTTTTTTTTATAGCTGAATAATATTCTGTGTGTGGTGAGGGTGACATGTTTTCTTTTCTTTTTTGAGATTTATTTACTTTAGAGAGAGGGAGAGCAAGCAACAGGGAGGGGCAGAAGGAAAGGGAGAGAGAAATTTAAGCAGACTTCCTGCTGAGTGCCAGACTACAGGTAGGGCTCCATCTCACAACCCTGTGATCACGATCTGAGCTGAAACCAGGAGCTGGACGCTTAACTGACTTTGCCATGCAAGCTCCCCTCTTTATCTAATTATCTGGGGTGGGTGGTTGGGTTGTTCTCATATCTTGTCTGTCTTTGGGTTGTTTTTTCACTTTCTTGAGGGTGTCTGTCTTTTGAAGAACACTTTTTAAGTAATCTCTGCACCCAACATGAGCCTCAAACTCACAACCCAGAGATCAAAAATTGCATGTCCTTCTGAATGAGCCAGCAGACATCCCTGAAGCATAAACATTTTTAATTTTAATATTTAATTGAATAATAACTAACCTAAGAGCACAAAAATTTGCTCTTGTGTTTGCTTTTAGTGCTTACATTCAGACCTTTTGAAGTTAATTTTTTTTAAACTTTATTTATTTTAGAGAGCATGAGCAAGCTGGGGGATGGGCAGAGGGAGAGAGAGAATCCTGAAGCAGATTTCCAGTTGAGCACAAGCCTGATGCAGAACTCAATCACAGGTTCCTGAGATCATGACCTGAGCCGAAATCAAGAGCCAACCACTTAACTAACTGTGCCACCAGATGTGCCTAAAGTTAATTTTTATGTGTGGTTTAAGATGTGAGTCCACATTCTGGTTGGTTGGGTTTGGTTTTGGTTTGTTTGGTGCTTTTTTTTTTTTTTTTATTGTTGTTCTTTTTGCCAGTGGACATCTAGTTATCATAGCACCAGTTTTTGAAAAGAAAGACAATTTTCCTCCCCATTGGCCTCTGTTAAAAATCAGTTGACCATGGGGCACCTGGCTGGCTCAGTTGGTTAAGCATCTGCCTTTGGCTCAGGTCATGATGTCAAGGTCCTGGGATCAAGCCTTGCTTGGCTCCCTGCTCAGTGGGTAGTCTGCTTCTCCTTCTCTCTCTCTTCCCCCCACTCTTTCTTTCTCTCTCTCACTCGCTCTCTCTCTAATAAATAAAATCTTCAAAAAAAATCAGTTGGCCATAATTATTAGGTTTATTTCTGGACTCTTGGTTCTGCTCCATTGATCTGTTTGTCCTTATGCTTGTATGCAGAATTGAAGCCCTTTGTATATTCCCCTTTGATTGCATAACCTTGTCTTTCATCCTGAATTTGGTCTTGTCTTGTAACGTAATTTTGCTTTATATGAATATAAATCCCCAAATAATATGTAATAGTGTTAAAATTTTGTATAGTAGCAGATAATTTTTAAATTCTTTCAACTTTCTTTTGGTGCAAAAAGGTGTTTTTATTAAAGCACAGAGACAGGACCATGGGCAGAAAGCTGCCAGGTTTTACAACTTCTTTAATTTTGTAAGATTCATCAGTTTTGTTTATGTATATCTAATCATTTTCTGCTATGCAGTATTATACAAATATACCACAATTTAATCATTATCTGTTGGTGGACATTTAGGTGATTTAGTTTTTTGTCTACTCTATACTGTGCTATAGTGAATATTTTTATATTTTTTGTGTTGTGTCCACGTGTGAAATCAATTAGTGGCTCAGGGTGCCTGGGTGCCTCAATTTCTCAGTTTTGGCTTGTGTCATGATCTCGGTTATAGGATCCAGCCACACATCAGGCTCCATGCTTAGCAGGGAGTCTGCTGCAGTTTCTCCCTCTCCCTCTGCCTGCCCCCCTCAAAATAAATCTTTTTTTAAAAAAAATGGTGGGTCATAGAGATTGTACAACTTCAACTTTATATTTGCCAAACTGTTTTCCAAAGTGATTGTATGGGTTTATACTCCCATCAGCAATATATAAGAATTCCTTGTTCACTTTACATCTTTATCAACACTTGATAGTTTCAGAATTTGGTTTTGCCAGTTTGGTAGGTGTGAAATAGTATGCCATGATTTTGAAGTATGGATGTGTGATTAATTGAAGGTAATGTTTTATATCATCCTTTATATTATTTCAGAACACTTGCATATCACATGCATTATCTCTTATGGGCAGGGTAATATATTAAATGTCCAGTTAATGGGTTCTTTTTTTTTGAGATTTTATTTATTTCATAGAGAGAGATCACAAATAAGCAGAGAGGCAGGCAGAGAAAGAGGGGGAAGCAGGCTGCCTGCTGAGCAGAGAGCCCGATGTGAGGTTCGATCCCAGGACCCTGAGATCATGATCTGAGCCGAAGGCAGAGGCTTAACCCTCTGAGCCACCCAGGCACCCCCAGTTAATGGTTTTTGAGAGCAATAACTTTGTTGTCATTGAGCTTATACTAGAAATAGATATTTTTTTTTTAAGATTTTATTTATTTGACAGAGAGAAGCACACCTAGAGAGGGAACCCAAGCATTGGGGGTGAGAGAGGGAGAAGCAGGCTTCCCGACTAGCAGGGAGCCGGGTCTCCAGGATCATGACCTGAGCTGAAGGCAGTCGCTTAACCACCTGAGCCACCCAGGCGCCCCTAGAAATAGATTTTTTTGTTGTTGTGTATTGGACTTTAATCATGTAATAGCCAGCTTCACTTACCAATATTGGTAACCATGGAATTAAGTATTTTCTTCTAGAGACAACCACACATTTGTCAAAGCTTCCTAGCCATCAGTGCCTGGCTTTCTATTGGCCGGATTTGATCCAGAGACGATGCTGCAAAGTCTGTGCTGTAGTGCACAATGTAGTACTCACTGGCCAAATGGAACTGTGACACATGAAATGCATTTAGTGGAAAAGATCTTAAAGGTGTCCTGTATACCTTTTTAATTCACTGAAAGACATGCTCAAATTTCATGTCCTTTAGAAATTCTTTTTTTTTTTTTAAGATTTTATTTATTTATTTGACAGAAACACAGCTAGAGAGGGAACACGAGCAGAGGGAGTGAGAGAGGGAGAAGCAGGCTTCCCGCTGAGAAGGAGCCCGATGCGATGCGGGGCTCCATCCCAGGACTCCAGGATCATGACCTGAGCCGAAGGCAGACGCTTAACGACTGAGCCACCCAGGTGCCCCAGGTCCTTTAGAAATTCTTAAATAGGAATTTGTCTCCTCTAAAACTAAAATACGTAAATACTAAGGTAGAAAATGTCTTTGGGCTCTTTCCTGTGCTGTGAAGTATCAGCATGAGGATGGATTAAAGATGAATGAAGCAATGCATCAATATCCCTGGTATTCTCCTTATTGAGGACTTACGGAAGAAAAAATGATGTGCAGTTAGGAAGTGAGTAAAGACTACTGTAGGGTTACTTAGTCCTTAAGATTAAATGAAAGTGGTAGACATTTGACCTAAATTTCCTTTTCAAGTCCTAGGATTTGTTTGTTTGTTTGTTTAAGCCATTTCCATACCCAGTATGGGGCTCAAACTCATGATCCTGAGATCAAGAGCCACTTGCTTCACTGACTGAGCCAGCCTGGTGTGCCTCAAATCCTGAGATTTAGAAAGGACTTACTAAAGCCAGCGAATATGTGAAGATATACAGAGGTATAGGTATGGGCTGTGCAATTTAAGAAATGTTCAAGGAGAGGTCTTAAGAGTAAGATAAAGGAGAATACTAATTGTTAAAATTGTCAACATCTCTTTTAAAAAGTTATTAATGGGCACACTATCTACTAAGAAATTATCCTATTTACTATTAATCCCTACCCAAGTGTGCCCTGTTTGTAGGAGAGATAAATATGTTAACAGGTAAATGTAATGCACTGTGATAGATGCTTCAGTATAGTATATGTGTGATAAAATGCTTCATGAAGTGGGACTTGTAAGTCACCCACTTAGAGATGAGAACTCAAGACTTAAAATTTCGAGTGAGACAGTAAAGAAATTACAGAGAAACAAAAAAAAGTGCTGCATAAAAGCTTTTAAGTAGCCATTATATTTACAGGGCAAAAGAAAGGAATAAACACAGGGATCATAGGGAGACCAGGGTATCTTAATGCAGTAGTTGTTACTCATGCTACTCTCTGAGAAAGATTTTACCAGCTCTTTGTGGATAGTATATGTGTAAGGATGCCAACTTTTTTTAAGATGAGCTGTCCTTTTTTCCCAGATTTGTCAGTCTTTTACAGCATTACTGCCTTTTCTCTTATGAAGTGGTATTATTAAGATTCTTTTTAATGTTTTGCTTATCCAAATAAAATTGACAATATCAGCCTTTGAAAGATGCTTTGAAATTCTATAGCTTGCTGCAGTCAAACACTGAAAATTGCTGCTCTAATGATATCATGGAAACCACGAGAAGGCATTTTAAGATGGGAATGACAGGATTGGCAGGGCACCTGGGTAGCTCAGTCATTTAAGCATCTGACTCTGGGTTTCAGGTCAGGTCATGATCTCAGTGTCATGAAATTGAGCCCATCAGGCTCCATGCTGGATATGGAGCCTGCTTAAGATTTTCTCTCTATCCTTTCCCCCCACCCCATCCCACCCACCCTGCTCCTGGATGTTCTCTCTCAGGGGGTGGAGGAGAGTTTGTTTGTTTTTGTTTTTGTTTTTTGTTTGTTTTTTTAAAGATTTTATTTATTTATTTGATAGAGAAACACAGCTAGAGAGGGAACACAAGCAGGGGGAATAAGAGAGGGAGAAGCAGGCTTCCCGCCGAGCATGGGGCCCGATGTAGGGCTCCATCCTGGGTCTCCGGGATCATGACCTGAGCCGAAGGCAGTCGCCTAACCAACTGAGCCACCCAGGTGCCCCTGTTTTTGTTTTTGGTTTTTTTTTAAGATTTTATTTATCTGAGAGAGAGCATGAGCAGGAGAAGAGGCAGAGGGAGAGGGAATCTTTTTGAGAGAGGGTGCATTCATGCACAGTGCAGAGGGAAAGGGCAGAGGAAGAGGGAGAGAGGGAATCCCAAGCAGGCTCCACACACAACACAATCCCTACACGGGACTCATTCCCACAACCCTAAGATCACTACCCAAGCTGAAACCAAGAATCAGTCGCTGTCAACTTACTGAGCCACCGAGGCACCCCAAGCCAAAATCAAGAGTTGGCAGCTTGGCTGTTTAACCGACTAAGCCACCTAGGTGCCCCTGAATATGATTTCTAGGAATGCTGTATATGGTTTATTATATCAACGCCGCTCACTTCTTTGAATTCTTTCAATTATTTACCAAGAATCATTTCACCATCTGTCAGCAAGTTATTTTTAGTGATCTCTTAGCTAAGAACTAGGTTACATCCTTTTTCAGTTCTGTGGAATACATACATATCTTGTTTTATTGCACTTCACAGATACTACATTTTTTTCAGATTGACGATACATGGCAACCTTGTGTTGAATAAGTCTTTTGGTGCCATTTTTCCAGCAGCATTTTCACACTTTCATATCTCTCTGTCACATTTTGGTAATTTTGCAATATTTCAAACTTTTTCTTTTAAAGTTTTTTTAAAGGTTTTACTTGAGAATGCATGCATAAGAGCATGCCAGGACTCTGGGAGGAGGCTTACCCAACGGAGTTACCCAGGCACCCTTATTTCACACTTTTCATTATTACTGTATTTGTTACGGTGATCTATAATCAGTGATCTTTGATGTTACTACTGTAATTGTTTTGGGACACCATTAAGACGGCAAACGTAATAAATGTTTGTTCTGACTGCTCCCCTGTTTCTCTCCCTCTCCTCAGGCCTCCTTATTCCTTGAGACACAACAGTGTTGAAATTAGGCCAGTTAATACTGTATGGTGGCCTCTGAGTGTTCCGGTGAAAGGAAGAGTCGCCGGTGTCTCACTTTAAATCAAAAGCTAGAAATGATTAAATATATGGGGAAAGTGTGTTGAAAACTGAGATAGGCCAAATGCTAGGCCCCTTGAGCCAAACAGTTAGCCAAGTTGTGACTGTAAAGGAAAAGTTCTTGAAGAAAATTAAAAGTGCTACTCCAGTGAACACATGAATGTCAGTCAAGAAAACGGAATGGGCTTATTGCTAACATGAAGAAAGTTTGAGTGGTCTGAATAGAAGATCAAACCAGCCATAATAACATTCCCTTTTGCCAAAACCTAATCGAGAGCAAGACCCTAACTCTCTTCAATTTTGGAAAGTCTGAGGGGAGGAAGCTTCAGAAGAAAAGTTCAAAGCTAGCAGAGGTGCATTCATGAGGTTGGAGGAAAGAAGCCATCTCTGTAACAGAAAGTACAAGGTGAAGCAGTAAGTGCTGATATAGAAGCTGTAGCAACATCCAAGTCAGGACCCTCCACCAGCAAAAAGATTTTGACTAATTGGAAAATCAGACAATGGTTAGCATTTTTTAGCAATAAAGTATTTTTAACAAAGCTATATGTACATTATTTTTTTTTTTTAAGATTTTATTTATTTGACAGAGAGAAACACAGCTAGAGAGGGAACACAAGCAGGGGGAGTGAGAGAGGGAGAAGCAGGCCTCCCGCCAAGCAGGAAGCCCGATGTGGGGCTCGATCCCGGGTCTCCGGGATCATGACCTGAGCCGAAGGCAGTGGTTTAACCAACTGAGCCACCCAGGCGCCGCCTGTACATTATTTTTTAAGCATAATGCTATTGCACACTTTATAATACAGTATAGTGTAAACAACTTATCTGTACTGTGAAACCAAAAAATCCATTTAACTAGCTCTTCAGCAATACTTGCTTTACTGTGGTGGTCTAGAATTGAATATATAACATCTCCAAAGTGCGCCTATACACAGGTTGTAAACTGCCTGATCTGTTCAATGATACGCTACCCAGTCATTAAATTTGTAAGTTTCTAAGAGATAAACCCAAAAGCCTTTTCTAAGGAAGACTTACCAAATGACTAGATCTATTACTCTTGTACTTACAAGAACCTTATGAAGCTAAAAGTAAATACAAGATTGGTTAAAAATTAGTGCATATTTTTGGATTTTCCTATAGGTTATTTAAAAAATTTATATTAGAGGGGCACCTTGGTGGCTCAGTTGAGCATCTGACTGTTGAGTTCTCTGGGGTTTTGATATCAGGGTGGTGAGATCAAGCCCTGCATCTGGCTCCCCACCCACTTCAGAGTCTGCTGGGGATTCTCCCTCTCCCTCTCCCTCTGCACCCTGCCCCCACTCCACATATGTTTTCTCTCTCTAAAATAAATAAAACTTTAAAAATTATATTAGAGCCAAACCTCAGTGGTGTAATAGAGGTAACTTTTGAATTAATAATGGTTGAAGATGTGCTTATAATTATGCTTTAGAATTAAAATGGGATGTCAGCATCTATGGGGGAGAAATCACTGGAATTAAATGAAGTGGTTTTTGTTATAAGTTTAAGGCACTATATCCTAGATTGCATTTCAGGACCACTTGTCCTACTTAATGTATAGATGTAGGTGTTCTGTTCTAAAGAGTGTGATTTACTTTGCTAGGAATTTTTCGAAACAGAATTCACGAAGTTAGTTTATATTAAGCAAATAGATATATGGGAGGAATGAGTAAATGTGCACTGAAGTGCTTGATGTATGACAGTGAACAAAAGATTTGCACTTAAAATGAAGTAGTATATCATAGTAAGATGGGTGTGAAGGGGAAGGACAGTACGGATTTATAGTATCTGCAATCTTTCAGCAAAAGTTAATTGAAATGTTTCTTCATGTCCTGAATACCTAGTCAATAAAATGTAATGTAGGGAGGCCTGGGTGGCTCAGTCAGCTGGATTTTTGCCTTCAGCTCAGGTCATGATCTCAGCGTCCTGGGATTGAGTCCAGCAACAGGCTCCTTGCTCAGCAGGGAGCCTGCTGCTTCTTCTGCCTTGTGCTCCCTCTGTTTATCCCCCCCCGACTCTCTCTGACAAATATAAATAAAATCTTTTTTAAAAAAAGTAATATAAACCCCCAACATATGTTTAATATATTTCTTTTTTTTAATATTTATTTTTAAAGATTTTACTTATTTGACAGAGAGAAACACAGCCAGAGGGGGGACACAAGCAGGGGGAGTGAGAGAGGGAGAAGCGGGTTTCCCACCGAGCAGGGAGCCCGATGTGGGGCTCGATCCCGGGTCTCCGGGATCATGACCTGAGCCGAAGGCAGTCGCTGAACCAACTGAGCCACCCAGGCGCCGCCTCAGATCAGTTTTAAAGAAGTGAGCATGGAAGTGGAAGGTAGGAAAGTTCCTTTGAAACTCTTCAAGTCACTTACCCCTCGTCATTTGGCATAAGCCTGATAATTCTTTTGCAGAAAGAACCTCTTGTGGCTTCTTTGCTTTCTTTTTCTTAGCTAGGTGTAGATGTGGCAGGTCCTTGGAGCATCATGGCTTGTAGTACATGTTTTGAATTATTTCCCCTGTAATGGAGTTGGATGTATGGGTCCTGTTCTTTTAGGTAATCTCATGACTAAGGACATGAAATTTAAGTTTTATTAAGATGAGGAGCCATGTGCTTATCAGCCGCATTTCAGTATGCATTTTTTTTCTTACCACAAAAAGGTATTTTTCAAGTCTTTGAGTTCTGCCCGGAAGCCAGACTTGGCTAACACAGATAAGAAGAGGGGTACAAAAAGAAAGGCATAAAAAACATATTTAAATTAATTAAATTCCCTATTTAGTACACTTGCTCCATCAGACTTGAAGTAGTTTGTTCTATTTTTCTGATTTTAGGAATCATACTTTATGATATGACTGGAGAATAAGAACCACAGTGTACTTCAGAAGGCAGTGAAGTTAGAAGACTTAGTTCCAGGCCTGACCTCACTGATTACGAGATGTGTTACCTCAGTAACTCCCTTACCATTTTAGAGCCTGCCTTTGTTTAAGCTGTACACCCAGTGTCGGGCTTGAACTCACAACCCCAAGATCAAGAGTCACATGCTCTATTGTTTGAGCCAGCCAGGCATGCCTGCCTTGGTTTTTTTTTGTTTTTTTGTTTTTGTTTTTTTTTTTGTCATTAACCTCTGGAATGGATAGCTAACCTGGCGTAAGTGGGCGGAAGGAGGAAACGATAAAGTGTGTTAGGAGTTATACAGATCAATGTTTTATAAATTCTCCCAGAATAGTACTAAATAATTCATCTGGCTTCGTATATAATTTATCCATCCTTTGATTAAGAATCAATTAAAATGTGATGTTTCTCATTTTTTATATTGGTTTATTAATCTTCAGATCTGCATGTGAGATAGCATAATTTTCACTTTAGAGGTAAAGAAACTGGGAGCTACCAGTCAAATTTTGGTATTAGCACATATCTGTTCCTTGGAGTTGTGAGAGAAAAGTAATTTGCTGTGGACTGAGGAATAAATGGAGAGGTGAGAAATGAAGACAGTAAGGATACACTGCTCTTTATAGAAGTTTATTAAAACTGAAAGGAAGTAAACATAAATACTTGGAGGGAAATGTAGACTCTAGGAAGGAGTTTTATTTAAAGTTGGGGGAGATGTGGGTGTGTTTTTGTTGTTAATTCAAGTGAAACCCATGTAGATGGAGGTTAAAGTTAACAGAATTAGTAGATGGTGACACTGCTGGACTGCAAAGAAAATGATGGATTGAAATTAAGAACACAGAGTGGTAAGGGAGCCTAAGGTAGAAGAGATTGAGGGAAGGTCCTTGGCAGGGACATTCTCTACTTGCATTGCAAGCTTAATTATAAAGGATAAAATCAGGGGCACTTGTAAAAATTAATCCATTAAACCTTTGAATCCTTACCACATGCTGGGTACCTTGTTAGATGAGTTTCAAGGAAGGGCAAGGCATGATTCTGGAAGCCAAAAGGTTTTCGGCTTGCTTGGGAATTAAGATAAACATTTATAACTATTTTGGGGGTGCCTGGGTGGCTCAGTCATTAAGCATCTGCCTTTGGCTCCAGTCATGATCCCAGGGCCCTGGGATCAAGCCCCACACTGGGTTCCCTGCTCAGCGGGAAGCCTACTTCTCCCTCTCCCACTCCCCCTGCTTGTGTTCCCTCTCTCCCAGTGTCTCTCTATCAAATAAATAAAAACCTTAAAAAAAAAAATGTATAACTATTCTGGAAGGAACAAATAGTAAGTGCACTAGAAGGCACAGAGTGCCTTGAAAATTTGAGAAGGGGAATTACTTGTGAGGAAACATTTATTTCTTGACTAGCAGACTGAGGACTTTAATTCCTGTAGTTGGCAGGAAGGCAAAATGTCTGTGCCAGGATTGTGGTATAATTTGAACCTGGGCTTAGGAAGAGAGATCTAGCAGCAAAGACTAGAGACTGAGGCAGAGAGGATGGAAGAGACTAGTAGTGCCTATGAAACCAGTTTTCTTATTGATAATTGGAACTTTGAGTGACAAATAGAAATGAAAACTAAGGGATGGAATAGACAGGACTTGAAAATTTATATGCTTATAGCTTCCCTAGATCTCATCTCTTCTGATGTTAAACATTGTCTGCCAGGTACTGAAAGTTCCTAAAATTCTCTCTCCAGAACAGACCTTTCTGAGCTTCAGAACATACATTTGATTTCTCATATTAAAGTTACATATTTTAGGGGTACCTTGGTAGCTCCATCAGTTATGCCTTCAGCTCAGGTCACAATCTCAGAGTCCTCCCTGCTCAGTGGGGAGTCTCTTTCTCCCTCTGCCCCTACCCCCCACTCATGGGTGCATGTGTGCATACTTGGGTGTGTGTGTGCTCACTTGCTTTTTTTCAAATGAAATCTTTTAATATATATATATATATATATTTTTTTTTTTTTTTTTTTTTTTTTTTTTTTAAAGGACTTCCTGGGTGGCTTAGTTAAGGTATTTACTTTTTAAAAGAGAGCAAGGAGCCCAACGCAGGACTTGATTCCCTGGGATCACGACCTGAGCCAAAGGCAGATGCTTAACCAACCAAGCCACGCAGGCACCCTCAGCTCACATCTTGATCTCAGGGTTGTGAGTTCAAGCCCTGTGTTGAGCTCTGTGCTGGGTGTGGAGCCTTCTTTAAAAAATACATATTTTTAAATAAAATATTGGGACGCCTGGGTGGCTCAGTTGGTTGGGCAACTGCCTTCGGCTCAGGGCATGATCCCGGAGATCCGGGATCGAGTCCCACATCGGGCTCCCTGCTCTGTGGGAGGCCTGCTTCTCCCTCTCTCACTCCCCCTGCTTGTGTTCCCTCTCTGGCTGTGTTTCTCTCTGTCAAATAAATAAAATCTTTAAAAAAAAAAAAAAAAAAAAAAATATTAATAAAATATATTTTATATATAATATGTATTTTTAAAATCTTGATCTCCCCTCCAATTTAGTCTTATGCAGTGTTTTTTAAAGTTTTTGTTTTTTTGGTTTTTTTATATTTTATTTATTTATTTGAGAGACACAGTGAGAGAGGGAACATAAGCAGGGAGCCTGATTTGGGGCTCGACCCCAGGACCCTGGGATCATGACCTGACCCAAAGGCAGGTCCTGAGCAACTGTGCCACCCAGGCACCCCTAAAGTTCTAAGGAAGTTTTAAGTGATGTGGTTTTCCTTTCCATATTTCTCAATAGTTTAGCAGAAGCCCCTTCAATTAGTCACTCTAGAAAGATAGCCACAGTTCCAAAAGGCATCACCAAAGAATAAAATTTTCCAAAAAATTGCAGAGCCAAGTAATTTCATTACAGAAACATTGAATAATAGAGAAGACAAAATGCCCATAGTTCCACCATCCTAATAAAACCAGTATTGGTATTTTGTAATGTTTCTCTTCAGTCTTTTGCTTCCAGAACAGGAGTTTCTTTTTGTCCTCTTTCATCTTTTATTTACTCGCATTTACTAGACACTCCCGTTTGTCATCTGTCTCCTCCCCACTAGATACTCTGTACATGTGTGTATAGACCACACTCTTACATAACCTCATATCCTGCTCACTGTATATTCAGGATGGTGGATAAGTATTTATAGGGTATATGTCAGCTTTAGAACTTTCACACCATTGGCAAAGCATTGCCAATTAATATTTCCTCTGCAGTGAGTGCCTCAACTGGAACACTGCTAGAGATACTTGGAATTCAGAATTGACTGAAAAGATGGTATATAAGTGTCAGTTTTGAGACTGGAATATGTTTAGAAGGTTTTGAAAAGGAACTGTTCATGTTTCAAATTCGGGTATTTTCCTTTGGGTCTAATAGCTTAATAACCTAGTGGGTGATTCACTTCCTGGCCTTGAATTTCATGTTCTCTGTGGTTTAAACCAAAACTTTTTTTTTTAAAGATTTTGTTTACTTATTTGAGAGAGAGAAGTGAGCAGTGTGCTTAGGGGGCCGGGGGTGGGGGCAAAGAGAGAGGAGCAAGCAGACTCTGTGCTGAGCATGGAGCCTGACACAGGGCTAGATTCCAGGACCTGGAGATCATGACCTGAACTGGAATCAAGAGTTCGATGCTCAACTGACAGAGCCACCCAGCTGCCCCTAAACCAAGATGCTTTGTGTGTGTGTGTGTGTGTGTGTGTGTGTGTGTGTGTGTGATTTTCTTTATTTATTTGAGAGAGAAAGCATGAGAGTGAGGGGGGTCGGGGGAGAAGCAGACTCCACACTGAACAAGAGGCCTGATGCTGGACTCAATCCTGGGTTTCCAAGATCATGACCTGAGCCGAAGGCGGTCACTTAAGCAACTGACCCCCCTGGGGCCCCTAAACCAAGATTCTTTTTTTTTTTTTTTTTTCCCCTAAACCAAGATTCTTAAGACAGAAGTCATGCAGCAGTTATGTCTTGTTCATAAAAACTTATTACGTGGATATTGTTATCATACATTTATTACTAGGAGTTATAGGTATAGACATACATTAAAAAAAATTCTGGGGGTTCCTGGAACATGTGACTCTTGATCTCAGTGTTGTGGGTTGGAGCCACACATGGAGTATAGAGATTATTTAAAAATAAAATCTTAAAAAACAAAAAACAACTCTTGAGTTACACTGAAGAAACAGCAACTGGTCAGCTTTTACTCCCTATATTAGCAAGTGATAAAATGGTCATCTACATAGTTCCACAGGCTAGAAATGAGCCTGTATTTCTCCTTTACACCTACCTCCATATCCTATCAGTTACTTGTGAATTGGCTTCTTGTAATTTGTTTATATTAAAAGCTGGTCCTGGGGCGCCTGGGTGGCTCAGTTGGTTCGGCGACTGCCTTCGGCTCAGGTCATGATCCTGGAGACCCGGGATCGAGCCCCACATCGGGCTTCCTGCTCGCGGGAAGCCTGCTTCTCCCTCTCTCTGTCCCTCTGCTTGTGTTCCCTCTCTGGCTGTGTTTCTCTCTGTCAAATAAATAAAATCTTAAAAAAAAAAATCTTAAGGATGCCTGAGTGGCTCAGTCAGTTGGACATCTGCCTTTGGCTCAGGTCATGATCCCGAGGTTCTGGGATCAAGTACCGCATCAGGCTCCCCCTCGGCTGGGAGCCTCCTTCTCCCTCTGCCTGCTTGTGCTCTCTCTCTGTCTCTCTCTCTGACAAATGAATAAATAAAATCTTTTTAAAAAAAATCTCTAGAGTATCCACGGAACCAATTTCAGAAGCTCATACTTGAATTAGCCGTTCCTTTTATGCAGGCTTATCCAGACATTTTAAGTCTGGGCCGAAGTGCTAACTGCCCTGTCCCATTTCATTAACGAGGCACCTCTTTGCTAACCAATAGCAAATTACAGTCAGATTCAGCTTCTCTTCTTCAGCTGGGACCTTTTTGAAAAGGGAATTTTGTGATTCACATTTAAGTGTCTTTGCTGTATAGTAATATATACAGGTCTATTCAAGTTTTCTACTGTACCAGATTTGCAAGTAATAGAAATTATCTAGTTACGATTTTCAAATTTATAAGATATAAATTGCTCGTGATATTGTTTTGCTCATAATATTTCTTTTCTTTAATATTTTATTTATTTGACGGGAACACAGCAGGGGGAGTGAGAAAAAGGGAGAAGCAGGCTCCCTGTGGAGCACGGAGCTCCATGTGGGGCTGGATCCTGGAACTCCCGTATCATAACCTGAGCTGAAGGCAGATGCTGAATGACTGAGCCACCCAGGCGCCCCTTGCTCATAATATTTCTTAATGTTGTGTTTTTGTCCTCTTTTTTTTTTTTTTTTTTTTTTAAGATTTTATTTCTTTGACAGAGAGAAACACAGCCAGAGAGGGAACACAAGCAGGGGGAGTGAGAGAGGGAGAAGCAGGCTTCCCGCTAAACAGGGAGCCGGATGTGGGACTCGATCCTGGATCTCCAGGATCATGACCTGAGCCGAAGGCAGTCTGCTCAACCAACTGAGCCACCCAGGCACCCCTGTTTTTGTCCTCTTTTTCATGTTCTTTTTATTTGTATCTTTTCCCCCCAAGTAGTTTTACCAGTTTGTCTCTTATTAATCTTTTAATTAATTGATAAGTGTTTAAAATTATCTCATTTTTTTCTGACTTTTTTTTTTTCTTTCTGGCTTTTTAGGGTTTTTTTTGGTGGGGGATGTTTGCTTTGGTTTTGGTTTTGGTTTTGGTTCTTGTGTTTTGAGAGAGGGAGAGAGATGACCTGAGCCAAAATCTAGAGTGGAAAGCTTAACCAACTGAGCCACCCAGCTGCACCTTTAGTCTTTTTTTTTTTTTTTTAAAGTCATCTTAAAGCTTATTTTCCATTAAGTACTGTTCCACCTATTATGTGCGATTTATTTGTAGTGTTTGTTTGTAATTCTGCTTAAGTGTTTTGAAAGTTTCTTTATCAGCACATCCTTTCTCCCACAATAAGTTTTGATTAATACCCAGTATATAACTAAACTCCAGTTACCTCTTCTTCCCTTACATGAATTCCTCCCTTACTACAAAGGAAGGAATACCTGTACAAAGCACCCTGATGCATGGAGGCCCTCAACTTGCTTGATCTTGTCCCTTTGCCAGGAGTCTTCCTCATTCTACTCAGGCTCCTGCACTCTGAATTGGGCTGCCCTCCTATTAGAACACGCCTTATGTTTCCTAATGGGCTCTGACATCCTGCACTGGTCAGCTACCATACACACATTTCCCTGTCCTTCATCCTGTATGGACACATTTCACATCCTGGTTAGGCCCCAGCACCCTGCTCTATGCTTCTGCTGCCCATAGATCTTACCTTGCTTGGCCCCACCTAAATGCTTTGGACAGGATCTCTTTAGGAAGGAGAAGAAGTCATTTTCTAAGTTTTATACAGTATAGTTAGAGAACATAGAATATTTTATTCTTTTGAACTGAGACTTTTGGCTAGTATAAAGTCAGCTTTTTTTTTTTTTTTTAAAGATTTTATTTATTTATTTGGCAGAAATACAGCTAGAGAGGGAACACAAGCAAGGCGAGTGAGAGAGGAAGAAGCAGCAGGCCTCCCGCCGAGCAGGGAGCCCGATGTGGGGCTCGATCCCGGGTCTCCGGGATCATGACCTGAGCCAAAGGCAGTCGCCCAACCAACTGAGCCACCCAGGCACCCCATAAAGTCAGCTTTTATGACTTCTGTGCTTGCTGAAGGAAAATATGTACTCTGAGTGATTAATATATATGTGTATGTATATGTATGTATTCACCTGAAAAATTGCAAAACTTTTACTTTTTATATGCTTGTTCTGTTACTACTCAAAAAAGTATTGTAAGTAAATAAATAAAAAGTGTAGAGAATAGTGAACATGTGGAGATTGGGGGAGTGAAGTACCTGGAGAGAGCTCAGAAGCTGTGCACACGTTTCTCACCTTACCCTGTGTATCTTTTACATCTGGCTGTTGATTCATATCCTTTATCATAGTCTTAATATACTGATAAATGTTTAAAAAGTGTAGACAACAAGTGAATAGCCATGTATCTATCACTCACCTTAAGTAATGCATTACAGGGATGCCTGGATGGCTCAGTTGGTTACACATCTGCCTTTGCTCAGATCATGATCCCAAGGACCTGGGATCGAGTCCTACGTTGGGCTCCTTGCTCAGTGGGAACTGCTTCTTCCTCTCCCTGTGCCTACCAGCCCCCTGCTTGTGTCCTCACTCTCTCCTCCTCTCTCTCTCAAAATAAATAAATAAAATATAAAAAAGATCTAGCGGTGGTGGTATTAGTTGATGACTGTGGTAATAAGCAAGGTATATGGCTTTGTGATTACTTAGAGCAGGTTATTCACATGTATGAGAAGATGTATATCTAACATTCATTAATTTGCAGTTGTGAATTACCTTTGATAGCTAATTACAGATATAGTTGTATAAAACAAACTGTTCAGGTGACTTGTCTAAAATCCATTAAAAATCCTGAAAAGAATTATAGCCATTTGTGTTGTCATTATAGGTGGTCACACATTAATGTCTAAGTTGGACTTAAAATTTTAACTACATGTACATATTGATTATTTGTATCTCATTTTAGCAATTCTATGTAACAATGATTTTACCTCTTGTGATACTGTGCTACTTTGCTTTTTTTATTTATAGTGATAGATTCCTGTGGCCTTTTAAATGACTGAATAATGATGGAAATGGATCCAAAATAATAAGTGACTACTAAAGCAGTAGAAGACTCCTTATATCACCTTCCAGCTCAAGTCAGTCTTCAGGAAGAGGCAGAACAAGTGAAATAGAGAAAACTGAAGAGAAGAAAACCTCACTTTGGAACTGCTTTACTCCTTGACTGCTCCTTCTTTCTTTCTACTTGTTTTAATTTTGCTGTGAATATAAGTAGTGAAGACCAAAGAAATAGAAGATACATTTGGGAGCTTTATATAATCCAAGAAATTTACCTTGAAAGCTGCTATTCTTTGGAGGAAAACATATATTAAGTTCGTGTCCAATTAAAAACAAACAAGATTTCTTATGTCCTTAGATTTTGAAGAATAAAACAGCTATAAATACATATGTGCACACTTTTTAGCAGCTCTGTAGGAATAATGAAATTTGTAAACTAAGGGCTTTGTTATGTGGATATTTTGCCAGTGGAATTGACTGCTCCGATCTTGTATTGCTCTTTAATGTTATATTTTTGATCTGTTGCTTTGATGGCATTATTTGCCCACACGTTAGTTCACCTCTTTCCAACTATGACCTTGTTATGAACAGTGTTTGCACTCAATGTGCAAATGTCCATGTATTATCTATTTAAGCAACATCATAGTGCCATCACTCAAAGAAGTTGAATGAGGTGAACATAGACATAGCTCTTTCCCCTTCCCCCCATTTTTTAAATGTAACAAATACTTTTTATGTTCCCCTTCCCCTTCCCCTTCCCCCTTCCCTGTTTTGGAAACGTGTCAGGAACTAGATAGTTTAAGATGAGCAATTGAGGGGACTTGAAAGAGTGATACATACAGAGCCTGGCTTCCTTGTGCTTTATCACGAGGTGTGCTGCTGGCCAGCCTATTGAAGCACCCTTTTAACAAAAGAACCTCGTGGGAAATCCAGCTGGCAGACTCAAGAAGTTCGGGAAACAGGACCACAGAGGTTACACTCTGGGGTAAATATTCTCCTATGTCTAACTTTAGAAGAAGACTGTGTGTATATGTATCATGGAAAATAGCTACTGTTTTCTGGTGTATTTAATTTTGGAGAACTTCAGTGCAGTGGTGTGGAGATACCAGTGGATCTCCTGGGAAAACTGATGCTGATGTGTATTTGAGGGAATTAATGTGAATTAACAGAACAACTCTTGAGAGATTGTATCTACTCTAAGAAGATCTTTTCTGCTTTTGCCACAAATTACCAGAGTACCTGAAGCAGATTAATCTCTTTTCATAAGTATCAGTAGTTTTAAGTAGGTGTTTATTCTTAAGATTATGTTAAAACTGTAGAATTCATTAGTTTTCATATAACCTTCCAGGTCTTTGTCATATTTTTCTTTTCATGTGTTTTTCATTGTCATTGTTCATGGACTGTTCCTTTGGTTTAGAACTTCTTTGAGGTTATAGAGCCAGATAAGTAGTCTTGGGCTCAGAGACAGGTCTTTCTGTAAAGAAGGGGGTCTTAAGAGTAATCACAGACTCTTTTGTACATTGATACCAGGTTCTTGCAAGTATAAGTGATTTGAGTTTTCTCGTTTTCAGATCCTGGCCATGAGGTTGGATGCCTCACCTTGCTGAAAAGAGACACTGGACCTAAATGGCGCAGCATGACTTTGTTCCTGCTTGGCTAAATTTCTCAACACCACAGTCAGCTAAGGTACTGTTCTTCGTTCCTATAGTAACCTTCCAAATACCAGTTATTTTTATCCCCAAATTATTGATGTCCTCTGTTTTACAGAGGTTTTTGTGTATTCAACCTTGCCTGAGGGTTAAAAGTATGTTTTCATAGACTTACTATATTTCTTTTAACAGGAAAGAAATAGTTTAAGTCATTTGTGGACCCTCCTATTGCCAGGTATCTCCCCATCCCCTTATTTCATTATATGCTAAGTTTTTCTCATGTGGCACACTTAAGACTTCCTAGATTAGGGGCGCCTAGGTGACTTAGTCGATTAAGTGTCTGCCTTCAGCTCAGGTCATTATCTAAGAGTCCTGGATCAAGGCCTGTGTAGGACTCCCTGCTCAGTCAAGTTTGCTTCTCCCTCTGCCTCTTCCTCCTCTCCCTCCATCCCACTCATGCTTGTTTTCTCTCTCTCAAATAAAGAAATAAAATCTTTATTTAAAAAAAGATTTCCTGGATTAACTGCATTACACTTTGGAACTAAAACATATCTATTAACATGTTATTTAGGTAGAGAGGGGCAGAGGTAAAGGCGAAATGGTTTTTTGGGGAAATGGACCTTTGGGGTGAATGTACATTTGTCTGTAGTAGTAGATGAGGATGAGAAGGGAGAGACATTGACTACTACATGGATCTCAGATTAAATCCTAGAAATTCTGTTTTAGGGGTGATAACCTACTTAATGATTTTAGGGGAAACTGTGTGTTACATTAGCAATAAAGACAAGTGAAAGCAACCAATTCATATAGAGTGAAGTATCCCAGAGAGAAGTAGTTGTAGTCACAGTACACAGAAGAACGGCCTCAATTTATTGGGGCACCTGGATGGCTCATTGGTTATGTATCTGCCTTTGGCTTGGGTCGTGATCCCAGGGTTTGGGGATCAAGCCCCCCATGTCTGGCTCCCTGCTCCGCAGGGAGCCTACCTCTCCATCTCCCTCTGCTTTTCCCCCTGTTTGTGCCCTCTCTCGCTCAAATAAAGTCTTTTAAAGAAGAAGAGCCTCAATTATTGATAAAGGAAATCTTTGGGAGGCTAATAAACTTAAAAATGCTTCCCATTTTGTCATCTAATAGAGGAGAGACACAGTTGATATTAATCTCAAGAAAAAGGCCTGTCATCCCTATATTTTTTTTAGTTTTATTTATTTCTTTTAGAGAACACAAGTGGGTAGAGGGGCAGAGAGAGAGAGGGGAGAGAGAGAATCACATGCAGAGCCCACACTGAATGTGGAGCCAGACACAGGGCTCAGTCCCAGAACATTGAAATCATGACCCAAGGGGCGCCTGGGTGGCTCAGTTGGTTAAGTGACTGCCTTCGGCTCAGGTCATGATCCCGGAGACCCGGGATCAAGCCCCACATCGGGCTACCTGCTCGGCGGGAAGCCTGCTTCTCCCTCTCTCACTCCCCCTGCTTGTGTTCCCTCTCTAGCTCTGTTTCTCTCTGTCAAATAAATAAATAAAATCTTTAAAAAAAAAAAAAAGAAATCATGACCCAAGCTGAAATCAAGAGTTGGACACTTAACTGACTAAGCCACCCAGGTGTTCTTCCCTGTTTTTTGTTTGTTTTTAAGAATTTATTTATTTCAGAGCGAGAGTGCCCATGCTTGAGCATAGTGTTTGGGGCAGAGGGAGAAGCAAAGAGAGAATCTCAAGCACAGGGCTCTATCTCATGACTCTGCGATCACCACCCAAGCCAAAATCAGGAGTCAGACTCCCAACTGACTGAGCCATCCAGGTGCCCTTTCCCTATTTTTAAATGTGACTTTTGGGACAGATGTTCCTAGTCTATCTAGACCCACAACCTTTTGCTGCAAACTTCATTTTGAGTTGCCTTTTTGAAATTCCGAAGATCTCATAATTGACAAAACGTGACCCAAAGCTTGGGGATGGTGGGCCTAAGGGATTAGGTGTGGGGTCCAGGAAAGCATTTAAAAGTATGTAGATCTTATTGGGGTGCCTGGGTGGCTCAGTTGGTTAAGCGACTGCCTTCTGCTCGGGTCGTGATCCTGGAGACCCGGGATCTGTTAAGGTCCGGTGTCGACCGCCTCCCCAAAGAGAAACCGAGGACGCTCAAGATAATGCAAATCGCACAGTGAGGTTTATTTCTAGCTAGCTAGGGTCCAAGCATCTGCCCGGTGCAGCGGGTTTCAGCAAGGACACCGAATGCAAGGGTCTAGGGGTTTATATGCATTTTATAACAGCAAGCATGAGTCACACAGTAATTTTCTTGGTTGGGTGAGATAACATTTTGACACTCTCTCTCTCTCTCTCTCTCTTTCTCACACACACACACACACACACATATTCCAGGAACTGAAGCAAGATGCATAAATGGTTTCTTGACTTAACTGCCCTCTTTTGGTAAACATGGCCTTGAAAAGGCATGAATCACCAAGGGGTCTTAGATATGTAGAGGCCTAAATCACCAGGGAGTTTCAGAGCCTGTTATGGTGGCCTTGAGGCTAAGCAGGCCCTAACAGATCCAGCCCCACATTGGGCTCCCTGCTCAGTGGGAAGCCTGCTTCTCCCTCTCTCACTCTCCCTGCTTGTGTTCCCTCTCTGGCTGTGTTTCTCTCTGTCAAATAAATAAAATCTCTTTAAAAAAAATAAAAAATAAAAAAATATAAAAGTATGTAGATCTTACTATCTATGAAGAATAATCTAGCACAGTGAAGTAAGTAAAAAGAATTGGGGGACGCCTGGGTGGCTCAGTTGGTTAAGCAGCTGCCTTCGGCTCAGGTCATGATTCATGATCCTGGAGACCTGGGATCGAGTCCCACATCAGGCTCCCTGCTCGGCAGGAGGCCTGCTTCTCCCTCTCTCACTCCCCCTGCTTGTGTTCCCTCTCTGGCTGTGTTTCTCTCTGTCAAATAAATAAATAAAATCTTTAATTAAAAAAAAAAAAAGAATTGGGAAATGAGATTTCACTATTTCCAGTAAAACTGCAGTAAACAAAGTTGTGAAGTGTTGGGATAAGGATAGACAGAAAGCAGTGAAATAGAATAGAGAATTCAGAAATAGTCCTGTATAGTCAGTTGATTTTTGACTAAAGTGCCAAGGTAATTTAATGCAGAAGTGATAGTCTTTTTAGCAAATAGTTCTGGAACTGGGTGTGTGTGTGTGTGTGTGTGTGTGTGTGAGGGTGGGTGGGTGGGTGTGGGAAGTGAGAACCTTGACTTTAACCTTCATATCACACACAAATAAACCTGAAGTGGATCATAACCTAAATTAAAGAGCTAAGAACTATAAAACTAAGAAAGTAAATATAAAGATGTCTATGCCTCAACCTGTAGTTTTCCTCTGTGCCTTTGTCAGATATATCCATATTTTTCACAGCTTTTTAGACTGTGGTCTCTCTTTGTGCTCTAAAAAAATAATAATAAAATTTTTAAAATTTAGTAAAAAGAATGTTCTAGAATAAAATTATCTCAAACTGCTTCCTTTTCATTGTATAACCTTAAAGACTTATTCTCTCTAACCTTTTTCCTCATGTTTAAATGAATAAAATGAAGCTGATGCCAAATTATACTGTTAGGAATATTAAGTAATGTTTAGAAATAAGTGTTTTAGGGGCGCCTGGGTGGCTCAGTTGGTTGAGTGACTGCTTTCGGCTCAGGTCATGATCCTGGAGACCCAGGATCGAGTCCCACATCGGGCTTCCTGCTTGGTGGGAAGCCTGCTTCTCCCCCTCTCAGTCCCTCTGCTTGTGTTCCCTCTCTAGCTGTGTTTCTCTCTTAAATAAATAAAGAAAATCTTTAAAAAAAAGGTTTTATAAAACTAAAAACCGTGTAGCTGTTACTGGCCAAAGTGTTGAGGTATTTAAACCATTTTTCTCCCCAGTTCCAGAATAATTTGCAGAAATAATAAAGCTGTTTAGAAATTTTTTTAAGGAAGCATCTTGCTTTTCCTTTCCTGTTATAGGGTTAACTTATTATCTTTAAGTGTAACGTTTGAGAGCTTATTTTAATGAATATCAACAAGGCTTTTTTTTTTCCCACCCTCTCTGATGCAAATCATTGAAGTAGCTGCCTTTTCTCCCATTCTGGGACACAGAAAATGAGTTAATGACTGAATATGGAACGTCAGTCTACAACCATACCACCCTGAATGCACCCAGTCTTGTCTGAATACATAACCTAGGACTTCTCTAACTTAGAGGCCTGTAGTACCCTTATTATGGCCCAGGGGTTTCTTCCACTTTTATTACTTGTTTTCTAAAAGACTGATGCAAAACCCAAGATACTGAGATTGATATATCTTTTTAATCTGTTTGCTTCTCTATACTTGATCTTCTTAGTCACCTACAGCCACCTTCGAAAAACACGGAGAGCACCTACCCCGAGGAGACCGTAGGTTTGGAGTAAGCCGTCGTCGGCATAATTCCTCTGATGGCTTTTTTAACAATGGACCTCTACGAACTGCAGGAGGTAAGCCATCCCCAGCTTTCATGGCTATATTTAAGCTACTCAGGACAAGCCTACATAGGGGGTGCATGTTCACGATCTTGATATGCTGTTTTTTAAACACATTTCTCAGACCTATAGTTGTCGTTACTCAGTTACGTTGGCTATCTAACATTCTTGTGTACTCGTGTCATTCAGTTTAAGATCTCATATAAAAATTACATTAAAAGAAAAAGATAATTTTGTGGACTTAATCTTTTATTTTAGAAAAGGTCCAGGGGCGCCTGGGTGGCTCAGTTGGTTGAGCGACTGCCTTCAGCTCACGTCATGATCCTGGAGACCCGGGATCGAGCCCCACATCGGGCTTCCTGTTCGGTGGGAAGCCTGCTTCTCCCTCTCTCGCTCCCTCTGCTTGTGTTCCCTCTCTAGCTGTGTTTCTCTCTGCCAAATAAATAAATGAAATCTTTAATTAAAAAAAAAAAAAAGTAAAGGTCCACTGAAGGGCTCTTGGAAGTAATGTAAATCAGATCAGGAAGCAAAAATCTAATGTATTACTTGTCCTTACTGTTCTAGATTCTTGGCATCAGCCCTCCCTTTTCCGCCACGATTCTGTGGACTCTGGTGTCTCTAAGGGAGCATATGCTGGAATCACAGGGAACCCATCTGGTTGGCATGGCTCTTCCCGAGGTCATGATGGCATGAGCCAGCGTAGTGGGGGTGGCACAGGGAACCATCGCCACTGGAATGGCAGCTTCCACTCCCGGAAAGGCTGTGCCTTTCAAGAAAAGCCACCTATGGAGATTAGGGAAGAAAAGAAAGAAGACAAAGTGGAAAAATTACAATTTGAAGAGGAAGACTTTGTAAGTATGAAGGTTTAAATGTGTGGTTAAAACCTAATAAATAGGGACGCCTGGGTGGCTCAGGGGGTTAAAGCCTCTGCCTTCGGCTCAGGTCATGATCTCCGGGTGCTGGCATCGAGGCCTGCAACCGGCTCTCTGCTCAGCAGGGAGCCTGTTTCCTCCACTCTCTCTGCCTGCCTCTCTGCCTACCTGTGATCTTTCTCTCTCTCTGTCAAATAAATAAATAATTTTTTTAAAAAGCCTAATAAATAATACCATAAATAGAAGACCCTGTTAATAATGAGAAAGTTGAAGAAATTACTAAAAAGGAAGTCCCTAAGTTTAGATTTTTATTGTTTTTAGAGGAAATAAGTTGATTAGTATGAAGGTAATGACCAAAATTCTTATGTAACTTTTAACAAATCTTCGTGTTTTTCATTTTTATGCCTTTGAAACTTTTGAAAAATTCTGAATTTCCTTTAAGTTTTGTGAGGTTCAACATTCAAAATTCGATATTCAAGTTATGTAAAAATATGGTCTTGCATCTTGACTTGTCTTTCTCCAACTACCATAAGAAGTTTTTTTCTCTTGATTTTTCCTCATATAAAATAGTTGTGATGTTATAAATATGCAATTGGGGCGGCGCCTGGGTGGCTCAGTTGGTTAAGCGACTGCCTTCAGCTCAGGTCATGATCCCGGAGACCCGGGATCGAGCCCCACATCGGGCTCCCTGCTCGGCGGGAAGCCTACTTCTCCCTCTCTCACTCCCCCTGCTTGTGTTCCCTCTCTCGCTGTGTTTCTCGCTGTCAAATATATATATATCTATATATATATATATATATATAATATAAATAAATAAATAAGCAAGCAATTGGGAGTATTTAAACTTTTGCCTTTATATACAGTAAAACTTCATCATTGTTTATTATATGACTTTTGGCTTCTCAAAGTAGAGCTTTTAGTGCACCCTAAAAAAAAGTTCTGTATTTTATTTATTTATTTATTATTGACAGAAACACAGCTAGAGAGAGAACATAAGCAGGGGCAATGAGAGAGAGAGAAACAGGCTTCCTGCCGAGTGGGGAGCCCGACGCGGGGCTCCATCCCAGGACTCTGGTGGGATCATGACCTGAGCTGAAGGCAGACACTTAACGACTTATCCACCTGGGCGCCCCAGTTTTCTCTTACTTTAGTTAACAAAATATATCCAAGTTATTATCTCCTTAAAAAGTAATTGATATCTTTAAATTATTAATGAGATAATTTGCATTTTTTGGTACTAAATCTTCCAAGATCCTTTGTGTATTCTCTACATATTTGTAGTACAAAGTATAAATTGCCCACATTCTGAGTGCTCAACAACTACATACAGCTAGTGGCTACCAATGCAACTCTAGTTTTTTTGTTTGTTTGTTTTTTTAAAGTTTTATTTATTTATTTGACAGAGAGAAACACAGCTAGAGAGGAAACACAAGCAGGAGGAATGAGTGAGGGAAAAGCAGGCTTCCCGCCGAGCTTGGAGTCCCATCGGGCATCATGACCTGAGTGGAAGGCAGTTGCTAACAAACTGAGCCACCCAGGTGCCCCATCAACTCTAGTTATTTTTTAAAGTGGCACGTTAAATTAGCCAATCACTTCTGTGATAGCCATTTTAATATATAAATGAAGGCAACTGAATAAGAGTCAAATTTAGGCATCAGCTCCTCTTCTAAGTCTAGCAAGTGTTCTGGGATCCTTCAAATGTTATTTTTTAAATGTGAATTCCTAACTCTAAGGCACCTCTCCTTCAAAAATTTATTTGTGGAAATGCTTATATTGTCTTGACATAATGAATATTGTCTACAATGTTCTGAATATCCAGTGGTCCAGAACTCATTATGACACTAAATTATAACTTTGATTATTTATTCAATAAACTTAGCACATTTAAGAAAGACCAGTGGGAATAGTTAACAAAATCTGTGTTGCTCATCATAGTTTGGGAACTTGATGAAAATCTTCCATCAGACCAGCAACAACAAAAAGTTTAATTGTATTCCTAGGAGTTTCTTTTTGTATTTTATTCCACCTAAGTAAATTAACCCACTGTAATAATTTATGTATGATATGAATGTTTAAGAGTATATATTTTACGAGCCAGCTGAGCATATAGTAGAGTTTATTTGTCTCTCTTTATTAGTTTTGGTTTCTTAAGTGCTTTGGTAAAAAAGAGATGTAGCAAACAAGAAGTAGTGTGAAGTAAAGTGGAAGTTGCCTTTTTTTTTTTTTTAAGAGTGCCTTTTGAATAGGTTCTATACTACTGATTTTCAGAATTTGGTAAGAAGGCTCGTTATCAGTTCTGTGGCATTCCTAGTGGGAAGTAAATCAACAAAGAAAAGAAAAATGTGAAAGCACTGTCTATGCCTGCTGATTGATTTAAGTGGAAGTTTGCTGTCAGTCAAACCTAACCAGGTCCATAGGGCAAATTAATACTGCATTTATGTTTTAAAATACTTTGGGGCGCCTGAGTGGCTCAGTCGTTAGGTATCTGCCTTTGGCTCAGATCATAATCCCGGAGTGCTGGGATCAAGACTCCCATCAGGCTTCCTGCTCCGCGGGAAGCCTGCTGCTCCCTCTCTTACTCCCCCTGCTTGTGTTCCCTCTCTAGCTGTGTTCTGTCAAATAAGTGAATGAAATCTTTAAAAAAAAAATTAAAATATCTTAAGTGTATGTAAAAGTATGTACATAAAAGGAGAAAAGTATATGTAAAAAGAGAAAAATAAAAATATACATAAAAGGAGAAAAATGGTCAAGTATGCACATCACCAAACAATGCTTCCCTAATCCTGCTGTCTTCACTTCCCCTCAGAGATAATCACCATCTTGACTTCAGTGCTTTATCATGTTTTTTTTTTTAATCTTTTTTTTTTTTTTAAGATTTTATTTATTTGACAGAAACACAGCCAGAGAGGGAACACAAGCGGGGGGGGGGGGGTGAGAGAGGGAGAAGCAGGCTTCCTGCTGAGCAGGGAACCCGATGTGGGATTCAATGTGGGACTCGATCCTGGGTCTCCCGGATCATGACCTGAGCCGAAGGCAGTCACTTAACCAACTGAACCACCCAGGCGCCCCCAAAATAATAAATCTTAAAGTTAATTTAAGTAATTTCTACACCCAGTGTGGGGCTCAAACAACCCTGAGATCGAGTTGCATGCTTTTCTGACTGAGCCAGCCAGATTACCCCAACAACTCAATATTTAAAAAAAACGAGCAAGATTTGAACAGATTCTTCACCATGGAAGATACACAAATGGCCAATAGTCAGATGAATAAGATGATCATTGTCATTAGTCACAAGGGAAATGTGGAAGTTCAGATGAGATACTGCTACCCATTCACCACAATGGTTAAAATTTTTAAGTCTAAAAACAAATTTGGTGACATTTTTAAGCATTTGGAACTCTCATCCATTGTAGGAGCATGAAGTAATTCCACAGTCAATTTTGAGAAAGAGTGTGGCAAATTTTTATAAAACTAAACATAAACCTATCCTGTGACCCAGCACTTCTAGATATTTACTCAAGAGAAACAAGTGTATATAGGCATTTATTATAATTTTATTCATAAAAGCCCCAAACTGGAAACAATTTAAATGTCTTGACACAAGAAAGAAAACTTGTGGTATAATCATGAAATGGACTACATATATTCATTAATAAAAAGGAGTTACTAATAACAATGAATTTCAGGGAAGCCTTGCAAAATGGTACATACTGCCTGATTTTGTTTATGTGCTGTCCTAGAATAGGCAAATAATGAGTGATGGGAAAGAAAGTCCCAGCAGTGGTTGCCTGTGTGAAATGGGGATTGTCTGGGAAAGGGCATAAGGGAACTTTTTTGTTGCAGTAGGTAATTTTTATTTTTTTAGAGAAGTTGAGGAGTTATAAATATTTTTCAAAACTCATGGAATTGTATACTTAGTATATATGTGTATCACTGTATTTAAATTTTATTTTATTAGAAAAACAGATCAGCATCACCAGTCATGTTAAAAATAAACCTCCTGGGGCGCCTGGGTGGCTCAGTTGGTTAAGCAACTGCTTTCAGCTCAGGTCCTGATCCTGGAGACCCTGGATCGAGCCCCACATCGGGCTTCCTGCTCGGCAGGAAGCCTGCTTCTCTCTCTCTCTCAGTCCCTCTGCTTGTGTTCCCTCTCTGGCTGTGTTTCTCTCTGTCAAATAAATAAAATCTTAAAAAAAAAAAAAAAAAAGAAAAAGAAAAAAAAAGAAAAAGAAAAATAAACCTCCTGATGTGATGCACTGAAGATGCGACCTCACCTCTGTAAATTCCTTCCAGGAATACATAGCTTGAATCTAACATGAGAAAAAAATCACACAAACTCAAGTTAAAGTTTCTGCTATAGGGTGCCTGGGTGGCTCAGTTGGTTAAGCGACTGCCTTCGGCTCAGGTCATGATCCTGGAGACCCGGGATCGAGTCCCACATCGGGCTCCCTGCTCGGCGGGAAGCCTGCTTCTCCCTCTCTCACTCCCCCTGCTTGTGTTCCCTCTCTGGCTGTGTTTCTCTCTGTCAAATAAATAAAATCTTTAAAAAAAAAAAAAAGTTTCTGCTATAAAGAATTATAAAAGAACTATCTTCTACTGCTTAAAAATGTTGTGGGAGCGCCTGAGTCAGTTAAGCATCTGCCTTCAGCTCAGATCATGATCTCCAGGTCCTGGAATCAAGCCCTACATAGGTCTGCCTCCCAGCTTGGTGGGGAGTCGCTTCTGCCTCTCCCTCTGCTTGTGCTTTCTCTCTCTTTCTCTGTCTCAAGTAAATAAAATCTTTTAAAAAATAAAAATAAAAATGTTATGAAAGAAAAGGTTCCAGATAAAATAAAGAGTTGGGGCCCCTGGGTGGCTCAGTCATTGGATGTCTGCCTTCGGTTCAGATCATGATCCCAAGTCCCAGGATTGAGTCCCACATCAGGCTTCCTGCCCAGGTGGGAAGCTTGCTTTTCTCTCTCTCACTCCCCCTCCTTGTGTTCCCTTTCTAGCTGTGTTTCTGTCAAATAAATAAATAAAATCTAAAAAAAAAAAAAAAGAAAGAAAACTAAAGGGGTAAGATAACTGAAGGAAGCTTGTGAGGAGCACCTCGCTGAATCAGTTGGTGGGACTCTTGACCTCAGGATCATGAATTCAAGCCCCATGTTGGGCATGGAGCCTACTCAAAAAAAAAAGAAAAAAGGCATCATGCAATCCTTTGGACACTGAATGAGGGGAAAACAATGTACATTTTAAAAATTATGTCTTGCTATAAAACTAATCAGTGTTACAGTTTGAATGTGTTATAGATTATATGGTACTGATATTAATTGCATAATTTTTACAGTTACACTGATAATGTGTGTTCTTTTTTAAGATTTTATTTATTTATTTGACAGAAAGAAACACAGCGAGAAAGGGAACACAAGCAAGGGGAGTGAGACAGGGAGAAGCAGGCTTCCCGCCGAGCAGGCAGCCTGATGCGGGGCTTGATCCCAGGTCTCCGGGATAATGACCTGAGCCACCCAAGCACCCCTACACTGATAATGTTAATGTGTTTTTAAAGAAATACATAACTATTTAAGGATGAATGGTTTAGGTTGCAAATGGTTCAGGAAAAATATATTAGAGAGAATGTTAGAGCAAATGGTATAAAATGTTGACGTGAGAGTCTAGAGATCTGTGCACGATATATTTTGGGGTTTTTTGTTTTTTGGGGTTTTTTGAGATTTTATTTTTTTGACAGAGTGAGGGTACAAGCAAGGGGAGAGGCAGAGAGGGAGAAGCAAGCTCCCCCCTAAGCAGGGAGCCAGATGCAGGACTTGATCCCAGGACCCTGGAATCATGACCTGAGCTGAAGGTAGACGCTTAACTGACTGAGCCACCCAGGCACCCCAGAAAGTGTTTTTTTTTTCAACTTTGTTGTAAGAATGAAATTATTTTGGGGGTTCCTGGGGGGCTCAGAAGGTTCTGACTGCATCAGTCAAGAGAGAAACCACACTATAATTTGAAAAAGGAAAGTACAGGATTGGGGTAATGAACAGTTGCCTAATAATAAAGAGAACACTAAAGAATATGGAAGTAGCCAATATAAGGGACAAGCCAGTAACCCTAGGGCTTAGCTAGAGTGCCCAAGGGAGAGGCTAGCTCTTCCCCTATCACCACCAGACCTTGATGTTGCTCATTGAGTGACAGAGCAGTTGCTCAGGTGCTTCCAGGAAACATGCTGAAAATCTGCCCACTTGAGTGCCTGGTAAGGCTTTTCAGATACCACTGTGCTACAGAACCACTCAAGTCAAAGCTAACTTGCACTTCAGAACCTGGCTTAGCAGGAACTGGGTGCTGCAGGAGCCTGCTGAATAAGCACACTGGAACAAGAAGCAGAAATCTTGCTCTTTACTGACAAAAAACGTTAATTTTCCAGCTGGCAAAGGAAAAAATTTTAAGTGCCCAAGCACATTTATACAGAGCAGGCAAAAAGGACTTTGTAACTAAGAAGCAGTAAGTTGATAAATGGCAGTAAGTACTGTCATTGTTTATATTAACCAGCCAGTATGTTGCCCTTCTAGAACGTAACCCCTCACTGAACACAAAACAGTTGAAAATAGGATCCAGATTGAGCTGTGGAGGTGGAAACAGTAGAGACAAAGGAAAGAGAAGGTTCAGATAAAAGGGAGGGAGGAAGGTAGGGATGACAGCCAGGACATGAAAGAAACTAAGGCACCATATTTTTGAACACTTTATGAAAACAGAAGAGAGAGCTCTAAAGCTTGATGTCAGAAAAGCTGTCTTGACCCACATTCACAAAAACTAATCGTATGTAAATGAACATAAAGGATCAAGAGAATAGGGAACAGAGTAACATCCTTACAGTGCAAAGTACATCTGTACAGCATGTCCACAAAACAGATAAGAACCTTTTAAAATTTACTGTTACTACAGTGTTACTATACAATTTTAAAATTTAAATGATACTAAGAAAATGGCATAAGAACAACCTAAACCAGAAAAGGTGGTAGTCATCAGGAAAGAAATAATGAAAAATTTGAGGAAAAGGGAGACGAAACAAGAAGGAACACAGAATAATCTGTTTTTCAGGAATTACAAGAGGACAAAAATTTTTTTTAAAGATTTTATTTATTAGGGAGTGGGGAGAATGGAGGGAGAGGGACAAGCAGACTCTGCTGAGTGCAGAGCCCAAGGTGGAGATCAGTCCCATGACCCTGAGGTCATGACCTAGGCCAAAATCAAGAATCAGACATTTAACCAACTGAGCCACCCAGATAACCCAGAAGAGGAAATAATTTTAAGTTAAGGAGAAACAAAGAGTTGAGGGAGGCATAGTCAGTTAAGTGACTGACTCTTGGTTTCAGCTCAGTTTATGGTCTCAAGTTGTGGGATCAAGCCCCAAGTGACGCTCTGCATTCAGCAAGGAGTCTGCTTGAGGTTCTCTCTCCCTCTCCCCCTACCCCCCTCTACCCTATGTCTGTGTGTGTTCTCTCTCTCTCAGATAAACCTTTTTTTTTAGAAAAAAGTTAGAATTGAGGGGCTCATTGTGGGCTCATGACCCTTGGTCTCAGGGTTGTGAGTTCAAGTCCCACATTGGGGTTAGAGTTTACTTAATAATTTTTTAGTGCATCATTATTTTAAAAAATTTTTAAAATTGAGAAATTATACAGATTTGGTCAAAAAAGATCATATATATTGGGATCCTATACATACCCATGGAAAAAAAAAGAACAGTTTAAAAGCTAAAAAACTATTAATTCAAGAATAATTTCTGAAATACAGTAAGATTTGAAGCTGTGAATTGAAAGGACAACCAGAGCAGCCAGCACCCAAGTAGGTTTATAAAATGCTAGACTCAGGTGAAAAAGAAAAATACCCTTTGAACATTAAGTCCCAGTGACTCAGAAAGAAAATCAGACTTTGACAAAAGTTTTATAATAGAAGTGAATGGAATAACAATTACAGTACTCAAAATGTTAGCCAATGATTTCATACATTACCACCTTGACTTGTCAAAATAAATGTGTGTAGAAGGGCTCTATAGTCTGTAGAACCAGCTACCAGGTTATAGGAAATACAGAGGTGTAACATTTATTAAAGTAACCTGTAGGTTAAGAGATGTTTTTTTGGAGACAAAACTATCATTTTGAGGGATATACACTTGAGTGGTAAAAGCAAAGAGGTGATCACTATAAGTGAGGATAATGGTTATTTTTAGAGGGGGGGGAGGTTTGCTGTTTGAGTTTGTGTTCTTTTTGTAGAGTTTTTTTTTTGAATGAAGCTTATGAAAAATGTTTCTGGTTTGGCTGGTAATCATCTGTTGCTTAAACTAAGTGAACTCAGTGGTGATTAGAAGAAGTTTTTTGTCCATTCAATTTTTTGTATCTGTATATTTTACTATTTTTAAAAATTAGTGGAAAGAAATAGAAGATACCATATAAATAGGGGTAGTTACCTCTGAAAACCCTGACTAGAATTTGACTAAGAATGCAAACCTTTCAAAATGGGGAAATACAGCTTTTATTTATGGGGACTCCCTCTATCTATACTTTTCTACCCAGAGATAGAAAAGTGTCTATCCTTTCTATCTAGAGGAGTGTAATTATCTGTCCTTTGTATTTTGTCACTAATTTTCCATTTATATGGTGAGTTGGTTTTTCAGCATGTATCTGTGCTTGTTCTGTGCTTGTGGTTCTCACCTTGATGGATTGAAAATAAACACCTTCTGGGGCCCCATCCCTAGACATTTTGATGCAGAGGCTCCATAGTGGAGTCTGGGCATCTTTCTGTTGTTTAACATTCTATAGGTAATTGTGCCAAAAAGCCATTTTCCTACTCTGTTACCGTATTGTAACGTTTGAGCTTGGATGCCAGTCATATACTCACACCTCCTGTACATTAGATGTTAAGTGTTACTACTTTTAACACTGTCCATCTTTCCCCTCATTTCTTTCTCTATTCCTGTTACCCTCGTTATTCTATTGAACTGTGGAATTGTCTCCTCTAATGGTCTCCTAGTTAATGTTTAAGCCTCTCAAATACATCCTTCAACACAGACTGTTGTAAATGTAATGGTTATGAATTATGTTTGCTGCATGAGAGATGTATCTTCAGTACCTACAGAATAAAATTTAGTCTCCCTAAAAAAATCTGGCTCTTGCCTACTTTGCCAGACATCTCTTCACCACAGAACAGTCTCCTCCTTCCCTAGTACTATTTGCAGATCTCTGAATATTCCATTCTTTTTCGTGCTTTCCTGTCTGGGTGTATGTTGAGCATTCTTTTCCTGGAATCACCTGTTTTCCAGCTTTGGAATTCATCTTTAAGGATGATTCTTAGTCATTGAACCTCTAATGGAACCTTTTCTGATAGCACTTCTCTTTCAAGTGGAATTGACTCTTCCTTCTCCCCTAATATAAATTTTTATCATAGACCATGTAACCTTTTTCTGTGCTTACTTGTCTACAAGTATATATCTTTGTAGTGGGACTGTCACCCTTGTGGGCACAGGGGGCTCCTCTTATTGCCTTAATTGCCTTTGTATTCCTAGCAAAGTTCCTGGCCTATGGTCTTCCTCTGCCCTAAAGCAGTCTTAGAAAAGCTGTGCATACTACACATTTCACTGACCAGATTGTTCTTAGATCTGAGAAAAGTGATCTACATTCTTGTCCATTCAGTTTCTTCTGCCTCCTTATATGGCGTACATATTCTATCGGAAGATGAGAACTTGCACATTTAGTCTGGTTAGTCAAAAAAAATTTTTAATCCTCTTATGTTAAAGGAAATGAAACCCAAGATACCCTAAGACTAATATAAGATCTATTGATTTAGCATTTCAGTATCTTCTGCTTACTTGTCAGTTCTGAATACAGTGTTAAATAAGTACTGCTGATAAATAATTGTCAGATAGGTTCCATGGTGGTGGCTACTTTGTGAAAAGTGCCAAAATGATTAGCTTTCTTTATCAACCATTAATATCCCTTTTTTTCCTAGCCTTCTTTGAATCCAGAAGCTGGCAAACAGAATCAGCCATGCAGACCTATTGGGACCCCTTCTGGAGTGTGGGGTAGGTAGATTTTGCCATTTTAAAGGCACAACTTTACATTTTTCTTAGCATGGAGAGGAGCAAAAATTCTTACCTCTTTTTTGTTTGTTTCTCTTTTTTCCCCTCATCCATTTGTGCAAGGTAACTAACATCTATTATCTCTTACTGTGCCCACCCAAAATACCATTGAAATGTAATGGTAATGGAGTCATAGTACAGATAATTGAGGGCCTATAAAGCCCTGAACTTGAAAGCAGATTTTAAACAAAGGGAGAATTATCTAAAGCTTATGAAAGTAATGTTTAATTAACATCTCTAATTTATTTATAACAAAGTGAATTTTTTGTGTTGTAATTATCTCCTAAATATTTGGTAGGCAAATATAGTGGTATTTTCTAAGCATTCATTCATATTAGTAGTTTTCTAAAGTGTTCTTTGAAAGGCTGTATAGTACCATATCTTAAAATTTTGTTCAACCAGGTTCCAGGTTTTGAGGGGTTTTTTTTGTTTTAAGGGGGTTGGGGGCCAGGTTTGGCATTTATGCATGTGACTTATTATAGAGGGCAAGGTAAAAACATAAATACACACGATTATGTGTATGCATTGAGAATAACTAGCCTTATAAAAAATTAAGAGACAAATCAGTGTATTTCATACCAAACCTGATCCGTAGTTTTAGAATCATTGGCGTTTACAAATGAGATCTCCCAGTCCCTACCTTAGACTTATTTAGTAGTTAGGCATCTTACTGGGAAGGCTTTAGTATATCTAAATACTGGTTTGGGATCTTGAATTATAGGATTAAAGGTTCTTATTGTACCATTTCCCCTTTGTTAATAGTGTAAATTTTTGCTCCACTTTGCCTCAACAGAAGATACCAGGGTAGCCTCTTTCCCCCAATTTCCGCATCTCCATCCCCATGCTGACAGGAACTGACACACTTAGATATATTCTTGTTTGATGTGTGCCTGAATGGTCACATGATACACTAGACAAGTTATGCCCCTGAAGGACTACTAACACCTTTGGGCTTCCTGGTTGATGTATGAATTTATAGCTTCATACACTGCATTTTTCCTATAATCTCCAAGTAGTGTCATTCTTGAGAGTATCTGTTAAGTTCACACCAGGAAATGTTTGTCCCTCAATTTCAGCTGTCAGTTCCTTTTTGACAATGAGGACTTCATATAAACTGTGTTTAACGATTATTTGACATTCTTTTGTCTCTTCACTATTGTATTTAACAGAAAACCCACCTAGTGCCAAGCAACCCTCCAAAATGCTAGTCATCAAAAAAGTTTCCAAAGAAGATCCTTCTGCTGCCTTCTCTGCTGCATTCACCTCACCAGGATCTCACCATGCAAATGGGAACAAATCATCAACCATGGTTCCAAGTGTCTATAAGAACCTGGTTCCTAAGCCTGTGCCACCTCCTTCCAAGGTATGATTTAAAATCAGTATAAGAACCTTATATGGCGGAGTGCCTGGGCGGCTCAGTTGTTGAGCGTCTGCCTTCGGCTCAGGTCATGATTCCAAAGTTCTGGGATCAAGCCCCGCATTGCTCCCTGCTCAGCGGAGGCCTGCTTCTCCCTCTCTCATTCCCTCTGCTTCTGTTCCCTCCCTGGCTGTGTTTCTCTCTGTCAGATAAATAAATAAAATCTTAAAAAAAAAAAAAAAAAAAAAAAAAGAACCTTATATGGCAGAGGTTTGGGAATAAATCAGGAAAAACTTTAGTAAATGTATTTTTTCCCATTGACTCATTCACCAAATACTCACTCAGTACCTAATATATGTATAGTATTTTACTCTGTCTCCAAACTCCCTACTTCTACTAATTGGATTTTTAGTAGGCTTCTCATACTCCTTAGCCTCATTTCCTAAACCTTCTGATTTGCTATTTCCATTAATAGCATCAACATCCATCTGATCACTTGGATGATTATCTAGATTGGCTTCTTCTTTCCTCCTCCTCCTTATCACTTATTCCCTCTGTGATGTCCTATGCCTTTGTGAGCTCCCATGAACTATTGTAGTGCACTCTTCTATTTCCTCATCTCTCTATATTCACCTTGCACAAAACTGCCAGAATGATCATCCTAAAACATTTTGAATATACGACATCCTTCCGTCAATCACTTCAGCAGTCCCAAACCATCTATAGCAGGGTTTGGTAAACTTCGGTAAAGAGTCAGATAATAAATATTTTAGGCTTTGCTGGTCACCTGTGACACACAGTCTTTGTTACATTTACCTTTCTTTTCTTTTTCTTCTTTCTGTTTCTTGTTTGTTTTATAATGCTTGAAAAATGTAAAAAGTGTCTTAGTAGCTCATGGGCCATACAAAAACAAGCTTCAGGCCTGTGGGTGTTCCTTACCAACCCTGATCTTAACAATACAGTGTCCAGACTCCTTAGCAATGGCATGTGTAATTCTTTTTGGCCTGAGCCTAATTCATCTTTTTCATTCTCTTACCTGGAAAATTATTCATCCTTCAGATTCATGTCGTCTGCTCGGGGAATCCTTTTCTATCACACATATCTAAAGATCTCATTAATCTTTATATCTCTGATCCAATAGGACTGTCTCTTATCACAATATCTGTAAGACTTAATTACATCTCTTTATTTCCTCAATTATAATCTCCTTAAGGGTCAGGTCCTTTCCATATTTGTATACCTGGAACCCTCACAAAAGCACATAATAATTGCTCTAATGAATTCTAGCCACTATACAGAAGTAATTAGAGCTTACTTCGTTATTGAGAGGAAAACCAGTGAGCATTTATTCATTTTCCATTGTGTAAGTACTGTGTTTAGTGGTTCTGAGCAATACAGAGAAGTACAACATTGGTCGTGACTATCCTGAGCTGAAAGTCTATTGGGATAATAAAACAACGTGAAAGGTCATGTGATGTGTATGAAATAAATTAGTAGCAGATGCTGTTAACAAATTCTAAACAGACTTGGAATAACTAAATGCGTGAAACATTAGTATTCAATTCAGAGGAGCAAGATCAGTTCAGATTATGACAATCAAGGAAAATTTTGCTGAAAACTTGTCATTTGAACTGATCTTTGGAAGATGGCTCAGATTTGGATAGGCAGAGTATTGCACATCATAAGAGAGTGGTGGTTAAATACAAGTTCTGAAACCAGAGAACACTGACAATATTTGAGGGATAGTGAATGATCATTTTTATTACTCCTGGGAGCACTAGGGAAATAACCAGACTAGGAGTCCTTATCCTAGTGGTAACGAATGAAGCTTTCAGAATAGATAAGATCTCTAAGGAAAAAGAATGGAAGAGTAAAGAATGGGAAAATAAAATGTAGAGGAATATTTAATAAGTTCTAAATATTCAGAAAATAGTAATGTGGTCAGTAGGACTAAGAAACTAATTCATATATCAAGAAAATAGTATACTATTCCAAAAATCTGGTTAGGTGACTAAGTTAGCATCTGGGGTTGTCAACACTTGAGAATTGCTACTGACAAGTTGAGGAAAATAAATGAAAAAAGAATTTTGACCTGAGCAGTTGGAAAGGTTTAGGTCACCTTTGAGTTAAGGTTTTAGGAGAGTAGTGTAGGGACAAGGTTTCAGGGGACTCTGGAATTATGTGGGTAGAAGTGGAGGTAGTGGCAAATTTGAGACTTGACAGTGAAAGGAAATAGAATATAGGTGGTGGTAAAGTTAAGTGAAAAGATGAAGAAAATCTGTAGGAAGAAGCCCTTGGAATATACTTGAAAGAGGTCTTTAAAGAATTATGGTCTAGGAGTGCCTAGGTGGCTTAGTTGTTAAGCGTCTGCCTTCAGCTCAGGTCATGATACCAGGGTCCTGGGATCGAGCCCCACATTGGGCTCCCTGCTCGGCAGGAAGCCTGCTTCTCCCTCTCCCACTCCTCCTGCTTGTGTTCCTGCTCTCACTGTCTCTGCCAAATAAATTAATAAAATCTTTATTAAAAAATATAAAAAAGAATCATGGTCTAGGAAGAAACGAGTGGGAATAAAACTGATTGACAAGTGGAATTATCTCTGAAAGGGCTTAAGGTACTTGTTTGATTTTTAGAAAGGAAAGAATGTGAATTTAAGTCAAGAGAGCAACTACTGTCTAGGAAGCAGTATAGCATGGAAGTTAACATCAGGGCTTTGGATTAGATAGAGTCCACTTTGCACCTTTTTTGTGATATGACTGTGGGCAAGTTTCTTAAGTTTTAAGTCTCAGTTTTATCATCTATAAAATGGGGTAATAGTACCTATCTTTTAAGGTTTTTGTGAGGTGTAAATGAGATACTTAAAACTGGCATATAGTAAGTGCTAACAAATTACAGCTATTATTATCAACACACTTGTTTGTTCCATTCCTTAAGAGGTTTTTATAAGGGTTACTTCATTTGAAATGTCTGCAAGCATTCTGTTAAACTATAGAGAGTATAAAAATGAGTCAAAACAATATGATGTGCTCAGACACCTAAGAAAGCTTTTGAGGGTAAAGAAGTGGCAAGTACAAAAGTCAGGACACACATTTTAAGATTAGTTTAGATCTGTTGTGTAGGACTATCCTAAGTCAAGTTTAGAATGAAAATAGGAAAACTAAAGTAAAGGCTATTAATCCCTGTAACAGGGATGATGGAAGTGGGCAGAGAAGGGAGGTGGTGAAGACACAAAATGTGAAGGAAACAGGACACTGCGCATTCTTCTCTAGAAACTAGGATAACTATGGGGCCATTCGCTGGAGTTAAGAAGAGAGAAAGATCAGTTTTCAGGAAATGTTGATTAGAATGGTTCTGGGTGTGTGAAATGTGAGGTATTAGAGGAGAGAAGAGATGAGATGATTGGGAAGCAGATACGGATTTATCCAGTCATTTTCTCTAGGCATTCAATGGTTATTACACATTGTGTATCTGTGTTATTAAACACTGTGTCACTAGAGGCACAAAATAATCTTAAAGAGTTTGTTATCTAATAATGAGACAGATATAAAAATAAATGTTCTCTTCTGCCCAGGGAGGGCCCTCAGACTGTTTATAGATAAGGTCATATTTGAAGTGGAAAAGGAAAGATTGGCTATTTGTTTATATCTTCCTATGTTCCAAGACCTTCATTAGGTCTTTTACATGTATTCTATAACATTTACTCCTCTAGCCCTAGGATGCAGAAAGTTATGTAATAAAAGGTTCCATAACTAATAAAGTGATGGAGTCAAGACTCTTAAACCAGGCTTGTCTCACTAAAATCCAGAGCTCTTTCCAGCACTTCAAATTGCCTCCCATCCTGAAGGACTAAAAAGGAGGGAGGAAGTTGAGAATTCAGGTTTTAGAGTCAGACTTCATGCCACTCTTTAGGGCTATGATTTTCAGCAAGTTATTTAATTTTGGTAAATCTTTTTCCTTAAAAAGAAATTGGAGCTAATTATGTCTGTCACATAATTGTGGTAAAATAATGAAATTAAGGTTTTAAAAGTACTTGGAATATAATACTGGCACATCCTAGGTAGTCAGTAAGTAGTACTTTAAAACAGTAGGAGGTAGGGCGCCTGGGTGGCTCAGTTGGTTGAGCGACTGCCTTCAGCTCAGGTCATGGTCCCGGGTTTCTCCTGGGTCCCACATCGGGCTCCCTGCTCGGCAGGAAGCCTGCTTCTCCCTCTCTCACTCCTCCTGCTTATGCTCCCTCTCTGGCTGTGTTTCTCTCTGTCAAATAAATAAAATCTTTTTTAAAAATTTTAATAAAAATAAAAACAGGAGGAACACCTGGGTGGCTCAGCCTTTTGTTCCAGTCGTGATCTCAGGGTTCTGGGATCAAGTTCCACATCAGACTCCCTGCTTGGTGGGGAATCTGCTTCTCCCTCTTCCTCTGCCCTTTCTCCACATGTGTTCTCTCTCCCTTTCTCTCAAATTTAAGTAAATAAAAAAATATAAAAAATAAAATAAATAGTTCAGGGTGCTTGACTGGCTTAGTCCATGTGCATGTGACTCTTGATCTTCGGGTCGTGAGTTCAAGCCACATGGCATAGGAATTACTTTAAAAAAAAACAAAAAAGTAGGAGTTTGTTAGGGAGCAAGTAGATGGGCTTTCCAGGCAGAGCAACCATTGTCATCTAAAAAAAGAAAGAAAGGTAAAATATGCCATGTTTGGGAAAAGACAAGTACCTAAATATGGCTGGTAGTTGGGAATTGGTGGGGGGAAGTATTAGTTAAGCCAGTCCAGTCATGGAGGTCCTTTTTTTCTCCCAAGATTTTATTTATTTAATTGAGAGAGAGCAGTAAGTAAGAGAGCATAAGCTGGGGCAGGGGCGGGGGGCGGGCGGGGGGGCTGCAACAAGTGGGAGAGGGAGAAGCCGGCTCCTTGCTGAGCAGCAGAACATCCTGGGGTCAGACACTTAACCAACTGAGCCACCCTGGTACCCTCAGTCATGGAGATCTTTATAAAAACTCAAGAGGTTAAGGGGAACTTTCCAGAGTGCTTGATGAGACGTGAAAGAACAGCAGCTGCGCAGGTGTGCCCAGCAACACCTTCCTTCCTGCTCCCGCATACTGGCCTTGGCCCTCTCACCATCTGTAGAAAATGGTGAAAGAAACCACTTACTATGATGTTTTGGGAGTCAAAACCAGTGCCACCTAGGAGGAATTGAAAAATGCTTACCAGGGTGCCTGGGTGGCTCAGTGGGTTAAAGCCTCTGCCTTCAGCTCAGGTCATGATCCCAGGGTCCTGGGTTTCCTCCACTCTCTCTGCCTGCCTCTCTGCCTACTTGTGATCTCTCTGTCAAATAAATAAATAAAATCTTTAAAAAAAAAAAAGAAAGAAAGAAAGAAAAGAAAAATGCTTACCAGAAACTGGCCTTGAATTACCCCCACTGATAATCCAAATGAAGGAGAGATGTTTAAACAGATTTCTCAAGCTTACAAAGTACTCTCTGATGCAAAGAAAAGGGAATTATATGACAAAGGAGGCAAACAGGCAATTAAAGAAGGTGGAACTGGTGGTGGTTTTGGCTCCCCCATGGATATCTTTAATATGTTTTTTGGAGGAGGAGGAAGGATGAAGAGAGAGGTAAAAATGTTGTGCATCAACTCTCAGTAACCTTAGGAGATTTATATAATGGTGCAACAAGAAAACTAGCTCTGCAAAAGAATGTGATTTGCAATAAATGAAGGCCAGGGCGGTAAGAAAGGAGCAGTCAAATGTTGTCCCTGTTGCTGAGGTACTGGAATGCAAATAAGAATTTATCAGACAGGACCTGGAATGGTTCAGCAAATTCAGTTTGTGTGCATGGAGTGCCGGGACCATGGGGAATGTATCAATCCTAAAGATAGATGTAAAAGCTGCGGGGTGCCTGGGTGGCTCAGTTGGTTAAGCGAATGCTTTCGGCTCAGGTCATGATCCTGGAGACCCGGGATCGAGCCCCACATCTGGCTTCCTGCTCGGCAGGAAACCTGCTTCTCCTTCTTTCAGTCCCTCTGCTTGTGTTCCCCCTTTAGCTGTGTTTCTCTCTGTCAAATAAATAAATAAAATCTTAAAAAAAAAAAAAAAAAAAAAGATGTAAAAGCTGCAATGGAAGATAGTTTGAGAGAAGATTCTAGAAGTCCATACTGACAAAGGCATGAAAGATGGCCAGAAGATAATTCCATGGTGAAGGAGACCAAGAATCAGGACTGGAACCAGGAGATAATATCATTGTTTTAGATCAGAAGGACCATGCTGTTTTTACTCAGCGAGGAGAGAACCTTTTCATGTGTGGACATACAGCTGGTTGAACCACTGTGTGGTTTTCAGAAGCCAGTATCTACTCTTGACAATCAAACCATCTTCATCACCTCTCACCCAGGTCAAATTGTCTAGCATGGAGATACCAAATGTATGCTAAATGAAGGCATGCCAATTTATCATAGACCATATGATAAGGGTCACCTAATCATCAAATTTAAGGTAAACTTCCCTGGAATGGCTTTCTCTCTCCTGATAAACACTCTTTGCTAGAAAAGTTCCTGCCTAAGAGGATGGAATAGTAGAGACTGATAAAATGGACCAGGTAGAACTGGTAGACTTTGATCCAAATCAGGAAAGATGGTGCCATTACAATGGGGAAGCATATGAAGGTGATGAACACCATCCCAGTGGTGGTACTCAATGTCAGACCTCTTAATAGGGCCAGTGAATAATACTGCTGACATCTTACATGCAGTAGTGGATGAGTAAAGGACTGTAATCAAAACTCACTCCTTGCTATTGTTTTTGTTTTAATATTCAACTTTAGTAGTGTTTTAAAAGTTAAAGGAAGAATAAACTCAAATATAAAAGCTAAAAAAAATTAAGAAAAAAAACTCAGAGGTTAGGGGTAGAGCTACAATTTTACATATTTTCTACATGGTTTCAACAATTAAAATGATTACACGGTTACAAATAACTGGTTTTTCTGATGAAGTTAACCGAGAAAGCTATTATAACAGAACACTGAGGCTAGAGCCCTGAAGAATGCCTACATCCACTGAAAAGACCGAAGGGAATCCAGAAAGGAAAGGAGAACAAGTTCAGAAAAGATGAGTTGGGTAATAGCAGTCTCTCATTCTCCAGAAGCAGATATTTTTTTTAATTAAGAGCTGGCGTTGGAATATAATATGACAAGATTTTTGGTTATTTATTGAAAGCGCTATTGTATTAAAATAGAGATAGACATGAGAATTGCAGAGAATTTTGAATAGTAAGTAATAATGAACAAGTGTAAGATAGCAGATACTAACTTATGCAATAGGAGGATGATAGTGTAAAGGAAGATAAATGTTTGAGGTTTTTTCCCTAGCTTCAGGGAGGTGTCTTAGGATGTTTGTAGATAAAGGGAAAGAACTTACTAGAAGGAAGGGAGAAATAATTGATAATGCTGAAAGGAAAGAAGTGAACACATGTAGAATGGTAGAAAGTGGGTTGGAAGCCATTGAACTTGAGGTGCAAAAAGAGAGAGTTGGGGAAAGTTTGGATCTAGTGATATCTGACTTCTTAGTCCAGTATGAAAAGGCAAGATCATCTGAGGTGAAAAGAGTTGGGATTGATTTGGTGTTTGAAAGAAAGGGGAGACGGGGCGCCTGGGTGGCTCAGGTCATGATCCCGGAGACCCGGGATCAAGCCCCACATCCGGCTTCCTGCTCTGTGGGAAGCCTGCTTCTCCCTCTTTCAGTCCCTCTGCTTGTTCCCTCTCTAGCAGTGTTTTTCTCTGTCAAATAAATAAATAAAATCTTTTTTTTTTTTAAAGATTTTATTTATTTGACAGAGAGAAACACAGACAGAGAGGGAACACAAGCAGGGGGAGTGAGAGAGGGAGAAGCAGGCTTCCCGCCAAGCAGGGAGCCCGATGTGGGACTCGATCCTGGGTCTCCAGGATCATGACCTGAGCCGAAGGCAGTTGCTCAACCAACTGAGCCACCCAGGCGCCCCTAAAATCTTTAAAAAAAAAAAGGACATTTTTTTAAAAAACCATGGTTGGTATGTGGTTCACTTTGGTGGATTTGTGCGTATAAAATTTCTCTAATAAAAGAAGGCATAGGCATAGGTTTTCTCCAGTGAGCAGCTAGCTATATAGCATAGTTTTTGAGTTCCTGAAAATTAAGATTAAATTGGAATGAAGTTGGGCAGAAATGTAGGCATCCAGGGGTGCCTGGGTGGCTCATTTGGTTGTGCGACTGCCTTCAGGAGACCTGAGATCGAGTCCCACATCGGGCTCCCTGCTCAGCGGGAAGCCTGCTTCTCCCTCTCTCACTCCATTTGCTTGTGTTCCATCTCTCACTGTGTTTCTCTCTGTCAAATAAATAAATAAAATGTTTAAAAAAAAAAAAAAGAAAGAAATGCAGGCATCCTGTTACATGTAACACACTCTGGTAAACTGTCCATATTACTATGGCAAAACCCAAGTGTTGGAGTGTCCTGAGCTGCCAGTGTTAAAAGAAAGACAAAACATCTGATAACCAGCTACAACTCTGTGGAAGCTCCTGGGGAACCATCATCTTTGATAATAAACCTTACATAAGGAGCCATCATTTAGATTTCTTGCATCAGTGCAAGAAAAAAATTAATCTCCATTCCAGTTGGCTCGTTGTCTCTCTTGCTTGCATATTCTTTTTGGAGACATTGCAGAAAAAAGCAATACTACTTGTTACCTTAGACAAATTGTGTAACTTCCTTAACCTTAGCGTCATTGTTTGTAAGAAGTTGACTTAATAATTATATCTGATTGTGTTTAAGAATGAAAATGGTATGTCAGTCATCTGGTAGATACCCAGTTATATTCATTTCCTTCCTAAAGCCTATAGTATCCTCTTTAATACCAACAGAGAAATTCTTTTCATTGAAATCCTTCTGTTGTCTTGGTGGTTTCTCAGTTACGATTATTTCATTCTGGAAAAATGGACATTTTTCACTTGCTTCAGCCTCATTCCTTTATCTTTCCTGTTCTCCTCAGTGTGATTGACTCAAAAAGAGTGGGACGTTCCTGCGTGGCACAGTCGGTTAAGCATCCAACTCTTGGTTTCAACTCTGGTTGTGATCTCAGGGTCATAGGAGCAGGCCCTGAAACGGGCTCCACACTGAGTGCAGAGTCTGCTCAAGATGCTCTACCCTTCCCACTTCTGTGTGTTCGCTCGCTCTCTCAGTCTCTCTCTCTCAAGTAAATATTAAAAAAAAAAAAAAAAAAAAAAAAAAAAAAAAAAAAAAAAAAAAAAAAAAAAGGAATATTCTAGTTGCACTACAGTGCTCAATCATAATTGGGATAAGGGCCAGAGTGACAGAGTAGGCCTAGTAGGCCTAGATCCCACAAGGTCAAACAAAGAAGGTACAAACCAGAATTGTCTAGCCAAGTACATTGCCCACCCTGGCCTAGAAGTAGCTTCCTGTCATTGAAGTTCTTGGAAAGTAGCTTTTTTTTTTTTTTTTTTTTTTAAAGAATCAAGATTATATCAGTGGTTAACAAATAGGCCATAAAAAGGTAACATTTCAAGGTCCAGTAAGTTTGGAAAACGCTGCCCCTCGAATTCACATGTACAGTTAAATGCTTTGGGAAATAGGATAGCAAAGAAACCTGTTGAAGTTTATTCACATCAGCATCTCCCACACTTACTGAACTAGAATTCTCTTTTGGAGGATTCCTTTTAATATCCCATGACACTTCTGGTACCCATCTGCTATTTTCCTTCAAGTGCCTAACCTCAGAAAGAGGTTGCATACTTCCCAGACATGTTAAAATGGATAAGCTCTAGGAACTCATATTCCCACATAACATTTTATTCTTTGCTTTATATGATTTTCCAGGCTGAGCTGTCTCCATACTTGTTTGACTGATTTGTTCTTTCTTCCCATGTAGCCCAGTGCATGGAAAACTAACAGAATGGAACACAAATCAGGATCCCTTTCCTCTAGCCGGGAGTCTGCTTTTACCAGTCCAATCTCTGTTACCAAACCAGTAGTACTGGCTGGTGGCACAGTTTTAAGCTCTCCTAAAGAGGTGAGTGAAGATAAAGCCAAGCAGCCTTTTCTAAAATTGTCATTTCCCATTTCCTTATACTAAGATACACAGTGTGACATGTAAAGCTCTAATTCCATTTCCTTTGTATCTGTGTTTAGCTCAGAGTCATTTCTTTAATGGTCACTCCCATTACTGCCTCCAAAGATGGGCAGTAGCTGAGTGGAGTACTTGCTGTGTGGTAGACTGAGGGATAATAGATGAGAGAGGTGCTGTATAAGCTATTAGTCTTAACTGCAAAAACCTTGTAGCACTGTGGGGCGCCTCAGGGGCTCAGTTGGATGAGCATCTGCCTTCGGCGTCAGATTGTGTTCCCAGGGTCCTGGGATCAAGCCCCACGTCAGGTTCCCTGATCAGCAGGGAGCCTGCTCCTCCTTCTCCCTCAAATAAATAAATCTTAAAAAAAAAAAAAAAAAAAAACTGTAAAACTGAAGTCTGTTTATTTAAATGAAAAGGAGAGTTTATTTTTGGTGAAAGAGTGATAATTAGGCTACCAAATTCTGGAAATCAGTACCATGTAGAAATAATCCAGAGAATCCCAGTTCTTGCTGTTTGCTGTTAGGAGCAACCTTTTTGTGGTATTTGCCCAGAGTCCCTCCAGCACTACTCCTCCAATTGAGATCAGCTCCTCTCGCCTGACCAAGCTGACCCGCCGAACTACGGACAGGAAGAGTGAGTTCTTGAAGACTTTAAAGGACGATCGGAATGGAGACTTCACAGAGAGCAGAGACTGTGACAAGCTGGAGGATGTAAGAGCATAAGATTTTTCTGGGGCAGCATAAGGGTTTTCCTGTGTTGTATATGTACGTTTTTAAAGTCTTTAGTTGGGGGCTCCTGGGTCGCTCAGTCCTTAGGCATCCGCCTTTGGCTCAGGTCATGATCCCAGGGTCCTTCCTGTTGAGCCCTGCTGCTCCTTCTCCCACTCCCCCTGCTTGTGTTCCTCTCTCACTGTCTTTCTCTCTATATCAAATAAATAAATAAATAAAATCTTTTTAAAAAAATAAAGTCTTGGGCGCCTGGGTGGCTCAGTTGGTTGGGCAACTGCCTTCGGCTCAGGTCATGATCCCAGAGTCCCGGGATCGAGCCCCACATCAGGCTCCCTGCACAGCAGGAGGCCTGCTTCTCCCTCTGTCACTCCCCCTGTTTGTGTTCCCTCTCTGGCTGTGTTTCTCTCTGTCAAATAAATAAAATATTTTTAAGAAATAAATAAAGTCTTTAATTGGTCAGTGTTATAAAAAATTGGTAAATTATAGAAGCTTTTATCAGTTAGGATTACATTTAATTGCAGTATAAGAATATATGACAAATAGAACCAGAGGGGTTTTTTGGTATTCTACAACAGGAAGGGTAGAGGTTGCAGGCTAAGCGGATAAACTCATTGGTGTTATCAGGAAATTTTACAACTTTTGGTCATGTTGAACTAGGGTAGTTACACACCTCTATACTTCCCTTCCATATTCTGGTTAGGGAAAGGATAGGGAGCCAAAAGTCTGGAAGGGGGATAATGTCCCTCTTTAAAATGCTTTCTTAGGGTGCCTGGGTGGCTCAGTTGGTTAAGCAACTGCCTTCAGCTTGGGTCATGATCCTAAAGTCCAGGATCAAGTCCTACATGGGGCTCCCTGCTCAGTGAGGAGTCTGTTTCTCCCTGTGACCCTCCCCCTTCTCATGCTGTCTCTTTCTCATTCTCTCTCAAATAAAGAAATATTTTTTTTTGGTTTTGTTTTAAATAAATAAATAGAATGCTTTCTTAAAAGCCAAACCCTGTAATTTCCACGAGTCCAACATTGGCCAGCTGTCAAGTGGCAACTCCTAGCTGCAAGGGACTCTAGGAAGGGGAACTTTGTAAAGCTGAGCACAGTGGTTCTTGAGTCCAAATTGTTAAGGAAGACTAGAGCTTTAGTACTGCGTTGGTATCCAGTACCATCTGACACCACTGACATAACCTGAAGTTAGATCCTGAGCAGTTGGTATACTTGAGAAGTTTTAGTAAGGGGCTCATTTTTAAATAAGGAAAAGCAGTGGGCTGAAGTTGTTTCCTGGAGAGCACTTTCCTGGGTTCTGACTCCTTAATCTTGTAGATTGTGTATCTTGCCACAAAGGGTCATTGAACCAAGTATTCCTTCCTTATTTCAGTTGGAGGACAACAGCACACCTGAACCAAAGGAAAATGGAGAGGAAGGCTGTCATCACAATGGTCTTACTCTTCCTGTAGAGGAGGAACCAGAGGTCCTCTCACACTCTCTGGAAGCAGAGCACAGGTAAGTGAAGATCAGATCACGGGGCATGCTGTATATGGCCTATAAGGAGCTTGAACATCCTTAAGACGTCTCAGATGGAGTCTGGCCTGCAGAGAAAAGTGTTCGTGAGCACCATAACTTGTTCTCTCTTTATGCCCCAGCTTGGCTTGTTGCCCACTGGGCATTCCTTTACAGATTTGCTAGCTTTTTCACAACTTCGCTGTGCGAGGCTTTCTTGTAGTTTAGTTTCAGAGTCAGTAACTCCATTTGGAGAGAGGAACCTATTTTCTAGGACTTGGACCCTCCTAGCCCAAGTGAGCCTTCATAAGATTCCTTTCAAAGGTCTTGAGAGGCATGAGATCCAAGGTGGAGCTTGGTCTTTTAAGTGAGGGCCGTGAACACAGAGCATCCAGCTGTTTGGGCACCTAGATGCCATATGCCGCAGTACCTTCCTGAAAGGAAGTTCCTGTCCTGAAGAACTTCAGAAGTCAGCAAGATCACAAGAGTAGAAGGAGACCACAGTGCCATAAAATTGAAAGAGAACTTAGGTGCATGTGGAGATGTGCTAATTTGCTTATGAGAGACAAAAGTGGGTTTTATTAAGATTTATTTGAGTGTGAAAGTGAGAGGAGGAAGAGAAGCAGAGGGAGAGGGAAAGAATCTCAAGCAGACGCTCCTCCCAGAGTGTGGAGCCCCATGCAGGGCTCAGTCAGATGACCCTCAGATGACCTGAGCCAAAATCAATAGTTGGCCACTCAACCGACTAAGCCACCCAGGTGCCCTAAGGGTGAGATTTTCGGGGCACCTGATTGGCTCAGTTAGTTAAGCATCTGCCTCTCGGCTCAGGTCACGATTGCAAGGTCCTGGGATGGAATCCTGCCTCCGGCTCCCTGCTCAGCGGGAGTCTGCTTCTCCCTACACCTCTGCCTGCCATTCCCCTTGCTTGTGCGCTCTCTCTCTCTCTCTCTCTCTCTCTCTCTCTGTGTGTGTGTCAAATGCATAAATAAAATTTTGCTTTAAAAAGTGAGATTTCAGGGCGCCTGGGGGGCTCAGTTGGTTAAGTGACTGCCTTCGGCTCAGGCCATGATCCTGGAGACCCGGGATTGAGCCCCACATCGGGCTTCCTGCTCGGCGGGAAGCCTGCTTCTCCCTCTCTCAGTCCCTCTGCTTGTGTTCCCTCTCTAGCTGTGTTTCTCTCTGTCAAATAAATAAATAAAATCTTTAAAAAAAAAAAAAAGGGAAATTTCTTCCTCAAAGTCTGTCAGAGAGGGCCCTTTGCATCTTGGCTTTATGCAGCCTTATTTTCTGTAGCTCTGAGACTCTGGAAAGAGCAACTGTGGGGATTCCTCATTTAATTCAGACACCTAAGGAGCCATAATTCAAGCTTCTCCCACTGGGGAGGGGCACCTGGGGGTCCTCAAATCAAGCTGTGTCAGGCACCATGCTCAGCAGGGAGTCTAATTGAGGATTCTCTCCCTCTCCTCCCCTCCTCCACCTGTGTGTGTGTGCACTCTTTCTCTTTTTCTCTTTCTCTTTCTCTCAAATAAATTAATTAAAAAAAAACTTACCACTGGGGAGAAAAGAAAAATCCCCTGGGTAAGTAAATTTTCTCTGAAAAGTTGTGGGCTTCCCACTTATACTTAAAGGTGTCATATTTTCTTTGACCTCCCTCTGCCAGGTTATTGAAAGCAATGGGATGGCAGGAATATCCTGAAAATGATGAGAATTGCCTCCCCCTCACAGAGGATGAGCTCAGAGAGTTCCACATGAAGACGGAACAGGTATGTCATAAACCTTTCCTGGAAACCTGTTAACTGACTAGGAGAGAAAAGAATAGGGCAGTCATTGCCCTTAGAGAACCTCAGTTTAGTGTGAGAGAAAGGACCTTGGAAAAGAAAATACAAAGTAAGTTGCCTAATAGAAATACAGAGGTGGGCGCCTGGGTGGCTCAGTAGAGACCCAGGATCGAGCCCCACATCAGGCTCCCTGCTCAGCCAGAAGCCTGCTTCTCCCTCTCTCACTCCCCCTGCTTGTGTTCCCTCTCTGGCTGTATTTCTCTCTGTCAAATAAATAAATAAAATCTTAAAAAAAAAAAAAAAAAACTAGATCAGTAGTTCGCAGAACGTAGTATGTTCTTTCCTACTGGCAGCTCTACCTCCTTATCAGAACCACAAGGCTGTTCCAGAGTTATGGGCTGAGCCCTGGGTCTCTAGGGAAGAAAAAGCATGCTTATTTTCCCCACCCTCCCCACCTTCAGCCCTGTGGTTTCCCTCTGATATTTGGGCCAGAGCCAAGAAACAGCCTCTTTGAATTTATCCAAGAAATGGTTGGATTCTTTCTCTGAGTGAAATACTGCCAGAACTTGAGATTTATAGCAATGAACAAGATAAATGGACTCTACAAACTTCAGAGAGCTTCATTCTGGTGGTATTTATACTTATATTTACATTCATTTTTATTTTTCTTATTTATATTTAAAGCATAAATAGCAATAGTATTAAGTCCTAGAAAGAGAAATTACAGCTGACATAAAGACTATGCTACTCAGAACTAGTCTGTCAGTCGTCGTCATCACCTGAGAACTTACAGAAATAGAGAATCTGAAACCCTACCTACTGAATCAGAATCTGCATTCTTTAAAAAGATCCATAGATGATTAATTTGCACATTGAAGTTTGAAAAGCACAGCTATAAGAAATCTGGGGGGTGGGGGTAACCTGGGTGGCTCAGTCTTTTAAGTGTCTACCTTCAGCTCAGGTGCTGGGACCGAGGCCTCATCAGGCCCCCTGCTCAGCAGGAAGCCTGCTTCTCCCTCTCCCACTCCCCCTGCCTGTGTTTCCTCTCTCGCTGTATCTCTCTCTGTCAAATAAATAAAATCTTTAAAAGGAAAAAAAAAAAATCCTCGCTCTCTTGGAAGAGCTATCTCTAACCTGGGTGGCACAGTCACTAAGCATCTGCCTTCGGCTCAGGTCATGATCCCAGGGTCCTGGGATCGAGCCCCACATTGGCGGGGAAGCCTGCTTCTCCAACTCCCCCTGCTTGTGTTCCCTCCCTCCCTCTCTCTCTCTCTCTGTCAAATAAATAAATCTTTAAAAAAAAAAAAAAAAGGAAGAAAGAAAAAGGGCCCCCTCTACATTCTGTCTGGAATTGAGTACCGGCCTTTTCCAGGTCCCACTGCCAGTGTAGTTTTTGACAGTTTTCTTTTTTCTTTTCCTGCTAACCACAGCTGAGAAGAAATGGCTTTGGGAAGAACGGCTTTTTGCAGAGCCGCAGTTCCAGCCTGTTCTCCCCTTGGAGAAGCACTTGTAAAGCAGAGTTTGAGGACTCGGACACAGAAACCAGTAGCAGTGAAACATCAGATGACGATGCCTGGAAATAGGCATATAAATGCTCACAAATCTGACCCAGTAAACTCAGCTTGTGTGTTTAGGGAGTATACAAAAGAAATCGTTCTTTTCCTTTTCTTACGTTGTTGAATACTTCGTGCACAAGGGAAAATAATCATATCCCAAAGAGAGAGCAATTGGCTTGTTTAGCTTTTATTGTTCTTCCTGTTATCTGCTTAATAGAAGTTTGTGTGATGGGAAAGATTTTTTTAAATACACACAGACACAGTATCTATGGGGCGATGCACAGGTGGGAGCTGGCAGTGCAGAGGAGACGCCGGTCTGCAGCAGCAGCTCCTACTACCAGCCCTTGGGGCACTCACCCCTGTGCTCAAGCAATCATTGTCAATGACAAAGTGACTATTGAAGTTATAATTGTATTAAATTAATGCTAATAATTTGGATATTTTATTTTATTTTTGGCTGCTCGGGTAACGTTAGCCCTTAACCAAGCATACGTGGTTCTCTCTCTTTTTTTTTTTTTTTTTTTTTCCTTTTTATTCCTTTTTTGGGTACAGCTGTAAAATATTTGGAAATAGGAAATGTGTTATTCTTGCAGCCTTGATATTCAGGGTGGATTGTAAAATATAAATTTTTGTGAGATTTCAAAGATTAAGATTATTTTGATAACATTATTTACAGATTTAAAAGATGTGGTTATCACAAGTCTGTTGAGGGGGAAAACTACTGCATAAAATAACTAACTTGGAATAAATATTTTGCATCAGTTTGGATTGTCTTGTGTAAGAAGTATATTTCCTTTAAAATTAGGTGAGGGGATTCTTTGAGGGCAATACTTTTAGAAGTCTGAGGGAAATCTGAATTCAGACACCGGTGTGTCTCCTTAGCAGATACTTTTTTGATGAAGAAAAAGTTGTGCAAAAATTATCAGTAATAAAATCAGAAACCCAAGTTTCCTTCCTGAAACTGATTTTCACTTGCCTGGGTATTTACCAGTTTGCCTATTTTAAGGAAGGTTCTGTGCCTCAGTTTTCCTGCTAAATAGGAACATGGGAAAGGGTTTGAGCTGTGACCTGTGGAGGGTGACCCAGTGGAGGAGGCACTTTTTTACTCGACATACACTTCCCAGCTATCCCTGTACATTTTTCAAGGTTCTGGGGGTGCAGGGAATGCTGGCCCAGTAGGGAAGAGAATAAATGGTTATATTAAAAATGAAGCCTGGGGCTCCTGGATGGCTCAGTTGGTTGAGCGACTGCCTTCGGCTCAGGTCATGATCCCCGAGACCCGGGATTGAGCCCCACATCGGGCTCCCTGCTCGGCGGGAAGCCTGCTTCTCCCTCTCTCACTCCCCCTGCTTGTGTTCCCTCTCTGGCTGTGTTTCTCTCTGTCAAATAAATAAATAAAATCTTAAAAAAAAAAAAAAATGAAGCCTTAGGCCAAAATCTGATGGATAAGTAAAGTTAAAGTAAGTATATACTGACACTGGCACAGTACATGGTCCCTGGTGGATATAGGGATCCAGGATCTTACTCTAATGGGAGACAGCAGGGTAACAGCTCTGATTGCCTGTTAAAAAGATAACTAACTTGTAGTGTCTCCAGAAGCGATAGAGGCTAGAGGCAGAGAGACCAGCATGACACTGGCTAGATTCTAAAGGCTAGGAAGGCAGAGACCCTGTCTACCTCACTGTATCACATAGTCTCACCTGTGGTTGTTAAAAGCAGTTCATGTAGAAATGGTGGTTGAGATAGAGGGATAGGAACTGTATCATATTCCATTGAATATATCTTTGAAAGCATTATGTACTAATAGAACTTGCCGGGTGCCTGGGTGACCCAGTCCATTAAGCTTAGGACTCTTGATTTCGGCTCAGGTTATGGTCTCAGAGTTATGGGATCAAGCCCCAGTCAGGCCCCTTTTTCAGCCAGGAGTCTGCATCTCTCTCTCCCCCACTGCTCTGCCCTTACCCCCACTTGTGTTCTCTGTCTCACTCTAATAAATAAATATTAAAAAAAAAAAAAAAAAAACTTGCCAGGTATGATACTCCATTAATAGTCCCAATGTCAGTGTTAAAATGTGGGGGAAAGTGCATCTTAGAATTTTATAGTAATAAAATGTGAAAATATTAAACTGGAAATGAGTCAGTTGAGAGAGAGATATCCTGCCTGTTTGGTGTTGAGCTTTGCCACTTAACTAACTTTCACAGAAGAAATTTCTAAAAAACCTTTTTCTTGCTTAGAATTAAGCTGACTGAAATCACATACTCTGAAACGCTTGCAACCTGTCACTGGTCAGACCTGGGCCTTACATGGTGAGAGGGTGCCACCATTAAGTCCCTGTCTTATTTAGAAAAGGGAGTTTGTTGGGAAACATGGGTCTAACTCAGAGCTCCTGCTGCTGGTAGACTTACATATTTGGGCAGGTGGCAGAGATCTGATCACAGAAGTCCCCTAGCCAGACTTGAATGACGGGGTGACTTCATATATTTGATTCTCTCATCTGACAGATTCATATGTTCTCCCAAAACTCCCCGGCGTTCTCGGCCAGATCTGTCAGTTGCAGGTGGAAGCTCTCTAACAAAACCCCCAAAAAAACAGGAGTTGAGGTTAGGGAGAAACTGCTAGCCTTGGTGTGACTTGGTTATGCAAAAGCGTGGTTGCTTCCTGAGGGGCACAGTGCAAGAGAAAGCTTTTCAACCAGGAGAAAGAAAAGTTTCCTGGCAGAAAGCCCAAAAGGGCAGACTGCTTTCTTTCCCAGGTGTTCCCTAGAACAGTAGACACTAACTTATTTGAGTAACATCCACTTGGGCAAAACAAGAATGAACAAGACACTTCCCTGCTGTTAAATGACCAGTGATGAGTATGTGCGAGGGGCCCAGCTAGTGTAGGATGCAGCTGTTTGTTCCCCTTTACATTGGCAGGGAAACCAAGATGTGGTGTAAGAAGGGACTTGCTCAAGCTCTTGTAATGAGGTGGAACAGACTTTGTGACACTTTTTCAGGCTAGGGCCTCCTCCCAAAGGTGACCAGACTTTCATGGTCCAGACCTGCCTAGACCTGCCTAGACCTGTAGTTGCTGCCCAGGGAGCTAAATCTCCTCCCCAAACAAACAATGGTGTAAACTCAGTAAACCTGGCGTTGCCTTTCTGCCTCTGGCTTTGTTTCATCCTCCTCTCCCTTTCCCCTGCTCTCTGCCCTGTCTCTTGCAGGTCTTGGCTGGTGTGTGAGGAAAGGGGTCCCCTCCCATGGCCTCCTACTCTGGGGAGCCAGGGCTCCTGTCCTGTGGGTCCTGTGATATGGTTTTCCGCTCCTGGGCGCTGTTGGCCACACACACTCAGCGTTTCTGCATTGGCCGTCTGACCCGAGAGGTAACACCTGGGGCCCACCTCTCAAAAGGGCTGCCTCTGCGGCCACATGGGTGGGTATTGAAGCAACTTGAGTCTCAGGATCCTTCATCCCCCCCACACCGTCGCCAGGTGGTGCCACGAGAACACCAGGGCCTCCCAGAGCAAGAAGCCAGCAAATTGGCTCTTAAGAAGCTAACAGAAGAGGTACTCCCGGCTCTCCCCACTTGAAATTTAACATCCTCCCTAAATCTACAGATCACGCAGATCATGGGTCAGATTACCCCGAACACAGATCATGGATTCATTATCTTCAGGTGCAGCGGCTGTGGCTGTACTTAGAAGAACTGCGACCCTGGATAACAGAGGTCCCCAGGGGACTAGAAGGGCCCCGGAGCCAGGCTCAGGGCCCCACCCCCAAAGCTGCTGGAAGCCCTGGCGAGCGGCTTCGGGCGCTGCAGGGGGCTCATGCAAAGCGGGTGGCGGAGACGGAGTCACAGAGCCGGGCCCTGGAGCGACGCAGCGAGGGTGAGGGAAAGGGATGGATTACGGGCCCTCCCCGCCCCTAGCCCCTTGGCTTTGGGTTTGTCGGACCCATTTCGACTCGGTCCCTTAACGCCTCAGAACTGAACCAACGCCTCCAAGGTTTGGCCAAGGCCCGGGGCGGAATATCACGCCTTTTCGGTCTGGAGCGGGAACTTCTAGAACTCCGGGCAGAACCCAGGCGAACGCGGGGAGCTGTGGAAGTGTTAGGGGCACATGCTCAGCAGCTACAGCGGGAATCCCGGTGAGACGCGACGCGGGGAGAATTCGGAGAACATCCGAGCCGGCCGGGGGCGGGTCCCGGTCTGGGGGCGGAGCCGCGGCGGCACGCCGAGGCGTAGGCGCCCACGCAGCTGGAAGGCCGCACTTGTTTGGTCGGGAAGGGGCGGGGGCTTCCGGAGGCGGGGCCTCTGCAGTCGCAACAAGGTCTCCGCGCGGGTGTCCCCCTGTCCCAGGACCCGGCTCAGCGCCTTGCGAGAGACAGAACTCTGTTGTCCCTTGCTGCAGGACAACCCAGGGACTCTAGCGGCCGAGATCGGGTGAGGTCCGGGGCCCGGGGCGGCAAGGTCGAAGTGCTAATCAGTCCTGGAAAGATGCTGCTGCCTTCCTGTCCCCTGCTCCCTCCCTAGGGCCCTGCGTGAGGCCTACGTTCGAGGCGGGGGCCGAAACCCCGGCGTTCTCGGCCAGATCTGTCAGTTGCAGGTGGAAGCATCAGCACTGGAGCTGCGGCGGCTGCGGACCCGCAGAGGTGAACAGGAGGGCCTCTCGGAAGCGGTGGTCTTAATTCTGGGAGGAGAAAAGGGCGGTTGAGGGGGGCGTCTTTGGCACGGGGACCACGTGAAGGTGGAAAACCTGGGTGGTCTTTGTGGCAATGGCTAGAATGTTACCTGACAAGTCCAGCCTTGTCCAGAGAGACCTAAAGCTTCAATTCTCAGAATTGCACCAGCTGGCTACCAGAGGTCAGATGATTGAAAGGTCGGACTTTTTCATCGCAGGAAAACAGGCAGGTGCGGACCTCGGGGATCTTCTAGTGGTGGAAACCGAAAACCGGCGCCTGGAGGCAGAAATCCTCGCCTTGCAGACGCAGAGGGGCGCAGGCCCTGCGTCCTGGGGTCAGCGAGCACCCTTGCCCCGCACCACCTAGCTCTCCCCACCAGGAGGAAGGGGTTAGAGGGACCGTGCTTGGGGCACGAGGCGCGTTTGTGTCTCCTGTCCGTTCCTGCCCTCGTGCATCTTCAGGTGTCCGTGCATGTGGGTCGAGCTCTGGGGGGCGGGGACGGTTATCTCAGACCTGTTCCTTGCCGCGTCCTGCTCAGAGATACTCTACTCTTAACTGCTCCCAGGACCTACAGAGCCTCGACCTTGGGTGAATCCCAGACCACGCCAGAGAAGGAGGGAAGATCCCCCACGCCTCCTTCCGCCGGTGGCTCCCCCGCTGCCCCCCCTTCCACATTCCACAGGCATCCTATTGAGTGGCACAGAAAAGGCCGTGAGGACCCAGGGGTTGGGGCCAGGGCAGCTCTGTTTTGTGTAGTTGGGGAAGCATGGGCACCAAAGGTGGCTTTCCACAGGAGTCAGCTCTTCCCCCACCCACAGCTGCAGGTTCCTGGAACCATGACCAGGAACCTAGGCCTGGATTCATACTTCCTTCTGCCGGCTTTTGACGTTCTGGGCCCTGCACCCTATGACCCTGGGTGAGACGTGCTCCCTCCTTTGACATTCTCTGTAACTTGGTCATCACTTCGGATTAAGCAGACCCACTAGGAAGAGTTAGGGTTTGGGGCACTGACAGGGTGAAGGGCAGGGATAAGGGGACAGGGTTCAGAGGAGTTGAGGGATTGTTCAGATGCCAGCTGAGACCTGTGTTCTTCAGGGCTGGGCTGGTCATTTTCTATGACTTCCTTCGGGGTCTTGAGGCTTCTTGGACTTGGGTGCAACTAATGACTGGCTTGACCCGAGATGGACAGGACACAGGAGGGGCCACAGCATTGCCCCCAGCCCTTTGCTTGCCCCCACCTCCAGCTCCTGGGCCCATGGGCAACTGTGCCATCCTTGCCAGCAGGCAGCCTGTACCCAGGTCAGTAGATGGAGATTGACGCTCTTTGTCACATTTGAGTCCTTTTCCTTGGTCTTGCCGAGTTTTCCCATCTGTATACAGGGCCACTGGCTGAGAGCTGTCCAAGGAAAGAACAGTTCTGGCTTCTGACATCTTGTGTCGGTTGTTCTAGGCTGCCACCTTCAGCATCAGTATCCCTGGTCTGTGAGCTACAGGCCTGGCAGGGGCTGGCATTGGCTAGGGAACCACAGCCAAAGGCTTGGGCCTCACTGGTGCTATTTGACCAGAATCAAAGGGTGTTAAGTGGCCACTGGCGTCTTCCACTTCGGGCCCTTCCTGTGGACCCCAGCCTTAGCCTTGGGCAGCTGAATGGGATTCCCCAGGTGAGTGTGGAGGACAGGGACTGGATGTCCACCCCTCTAGGTACAGATGTGGTAGCATTTCATCTCTCTCCAGGTAGGTCAGGCTGAGCTCTTTCTGCGACTGGTTAATGCAAGAGATGCAGGTGTCCAGACACTGGCAGAGATCAATCCCGCAAGTGCCCAGGAATACAAGTACCCACCGCCGGTGAGGGCCCACGGAGAGCTAGGGATACTGCACTGTGTGATTGGTGTGGTTAATTGCCAGCATTTGTTGACCACCATGTTCCAAGCTGTTTCTGTGAATTAACTCCTTTAACTATCATACATGTGTTAAGTAGACTATGTAAACAGATGAGAAATCAGAGCTGCACTGTGAGGCTGATTTGGTTTACATTGGGTACTCAAGATATTAAAGCACTTGCTAAAGATGCACTTCTCCCTGTTCCAGATGTCCAGCTCACCTTCACTGGAAGCAAGCTCCCTTGCCCCCAAAGCTGGCTTTGTTGACCCCCCTCCTCCTGAAGAGCCTCCTCAGCAGCAGAGTAAAGGATAGATGTTTTGGGCCCTCATCACAGCTTTGACCAACGACGTTCTCCCAACCCCTCCCTGGCCTTTTGAGTCTAGGAGAATGTGGGCATAAGTACAGGCTCAGAACTAGGACTAGGCTTTTAATTATGGCTTGTTGCCAGACCTATAGCTTTACTACTCCACGTTCTCAGAGGGTCTAGAAGCAAATAGCAGATACAAGCTCAAAAAAGGAAGGTGTTCCACAAATACATGGCCTTTATCAGTTTTCCTCTTGTAAAACGGATACAAGGATTAAATGGATCTTATGGGTATTTTCGGTATTGCCTGGAATATAAAACTTTTGAAAGATGAGCAGGGGACATGTTCTAATTTGTTAAAGTAACAAAATAAACTTTTTGTTTTTGCTAAAGCCCATCTTGTTGCCACACTTGGTTCAAGACAACCTCTGGGAAGCCTTCTAGGCTATAAAGGTCCCCGTGAACTAGCTCCCATACCTTGCACACTTAGAGAGGGTCACATGTAAAATCTGGCTGAAATTTGATATTGGCCTAGCCTCAGAACCCAGTGCCAACCAAAGGTCAAAGGCCTAAAATCCTCAGGACTTGACACATGTACTAGGGCATCTTCAGGAAGTTCAAAGCCAAAGATTCTGCAGCCATGAGTTACCATAACCAACCCAGAAAAATTCCAACCATTTTCTGTTTATTTAGGAAACAAAATATCAACTAGAAAACGGCCTGACATTGGATATCCAAATGGCAGGTTCTGACCTACAGTCTATCTAGTGCAGTGAAGTAGGCTTCTGGGTGGTAAGAATTACTAAATCTCTTTAGGTATGTAGGGCAGGCATGGTTTATAATTCAGATCCAAATAGTAACTTGTGCTTAACAGATTCTTAAACTAAGGCTCAAAGCTGAGGCAACTCAGGCAGGGAGGGTCTCCCACTAGCCTTGCACCCTGGACATCAGTGAGGTCCCAGTGGGATGGCTTTAATATGAGCATCCTGAGCACCAGCACCCTTTGACTATGTAGCCAGAACTGGTGGGTGTTTCTGCCTTTCAACCCCATCCCACACTGAAATGCTTCAGGTAGTTCAGAATCCCACTGAAAGATCTTTAAACACCAAGTCCAGACCAGGAGCATTTTTTAGCATCTTTATTTGAGAAGTCAAAACTGCAGACAGGTAACAATTTGGATTCAAGTTATAAGATATATTTCAGCCTTTCTGTACAGAAAACACAACTCCATCAGCCAGCCTCCCCACAAATTCTTCCAACCACATCCAAAGTGTCCAGCCTGCCTCTTAAAAGTCACTTTCAAACTAGAAAGCTTAATTCTCCACAGTTAGCACACTGGTTTTCCAAGGATTATTTTCCCCCACACCTCCCTCATAAGTTTTCTTCAGAGTTTTGTTTTAAGATTTTATTTATTTATTTGACAGAAACACAGTTAGAGAGGGAACACAAGCAGGGGGAGTGAGAGGGAGAAGCAGGCTTCCCATCAAGCAGGGAGCCCGATGTGGGGCTCGATCCCGGGTCTCCGGGATCATGACCTGAGCTGAAAGCAGTCACTTAACCAACTGAGCCACCCAGGCACTCTTTCAGAGTTTTTTCCAGGACAGAATTATTGACCCCCAATTAGAGATTAGGTGGGGTAATAGTTATCACACTCAGGCAGTTATCAGCTCACAAAGTCCACCAAACAGTATCAGCACCAAAGAGCAAGATCTTCACCAAGTCTTGTCTTTATAGCCCCCATCAAGGGACAGAACCACTGAAGGTTTGCAACATGGTGGAGTTCAGTATTTAAAATGGGGAAAATATAGCACCATTAGAACACAAAGGGCCTATGGCTATCATTTGATCACCTGCACATCAGACCGAGAGGAACTTGGATGGGAACTCCCAACAGAGATCAGTACAGAAAGGGGCAGGGCAAATACCTTTGACCACCATATAAAACCCAGAGTGCTCTAAGGCACAGATTCAGCCAGTATTTAAGAAAAAAATCATCAAAGCCTCAACCTTTGCTTACAATCTTTATTGAAGTTATACAAAAAGAATCCCCCCAAAGTGAAAAAATACATTATATACAAAAACACTTTCCCTCAGGAGGAAGGCTCTTGGCCTTCTCGTTAACATGCAGTGCTTTCAACTGTAGCTCCGGCCTCCACTGTGCCCTCCACTGCTGCCCGGCTTTCAGCCTGATTCTTAGCCTGGAAGATAAATGGGGAGCCTGGGCGTCAGTGACCCTAGTTGAAGCCGTTCTGTCTTACACAATCGAGTAGGCATTAAGAACGTGAACAGGTCTAAAGCTTGCTTTGCTCTCCACACTACTAACAGGACAAGCACCACAAAATGTTAAGGCCATTTCCTAAAGTCTCTCAAATAGGGCTGACAGAGCCAATGTTCATACATTACTTGGAAAGGGAGCAAGCAGAAATAACCCAATGGTCTTGCCAAGTAAATGCCTTCTCATACATTCATTAGAGCAGGATCTGCAGTATGTTTATCATTTCCATTTATCAAGGAGACATCCTACATTCCATAACCAGTTTCCTGCACAGTTTCTGTGAGGCTTGCATTCAAGTAATCCAAACGGGCTCAAGGTGAGGAACATGCACTTAGGAGGGCTATTTTCCCCAGGCCCTGAGAACAAGGGGAAATAAGGCAAGAGTCCAAGCCCTCTTAACTGCCCACCTCCTCCTCCATGTTTTCTGAAACTTCATTTCCACTGGAGACAGCATCCCCATTGCCTCCATTCACCTCCAGTTCTTGTTTGGCTTTCTTTGCATCATCTTTTCGGGGACTCTCTTCCTCTGGTTTCCTCTGAAGACAGAATTGGGAAGGCTTTACAAATGTGCCGAGTTTTTAAAAGTACTACAATACTTAATAACCCCTTCACTCCTCTCCTCCCCCACTGCATTCTACCCCATGGTGCAAAGATCCCCACACTGGCTCTCAAGGTCTTGCCCTTAGCTACAGGAAGCAGGTGCCAACCTGTGCTTGGTACAATAAATTGGTCAGCCACAATATATCAATCGGCCTTTCTAGGGGAAGGGAGGGTGAGGGAGAGTGAGGAGTAGATCTGAATAGTGACCAAACCCCAAGTTTGTGAATCAGGAAACAAAGCAATCAGTCTCCCACAAGAGAAGAAAGAGAAAGAAACTTCAAGCCCATATGGTTTCACCAATGAATTCTACCAAACACTAACAGAATAAATAACACAAATTCTACACCAACTCTTCCAGATCATTGAAAAAAACAAAAAATACAACCCAAGTTATTCCATGAGGCAAACATTACCCATACCCAAATCAAACACACTCTAATAAACTGTAACTATAGGCAGAATATGGACTCCACACAAGTATCAGCAGGTCTGCTGTTGACTACTGTCAAAGAAAACCCGCCAGCTTCCCCAAGATGAGCCAATCTAACCAACTCTCCTCAGCAGCTTTCCTGACAGTCCTGGGCCAAAAGAGGCCTGGGAAATGGTTAAAAAATATAGTCAAGTGAAAAACTACCTTCATTCAAATCCTCACCAACTTTGCCAAATGAATGTCTTACTGTACCAAATATTAGGGAATGTATGCCTGGTGTATCATTTGAAGCAAAAAACAAAACAAAAAGCAGACTGGAAAGAAAACAGGGAAGAAATGACCACATGTAGATTTACCTTCTTTCTGACAAGGTGGGATATATCAGTCACACAATTTGATGAGGAAGCACCATCTGTTGGTTTTCTGCTGGCAACCTGATGAAAAGGACTTCGTTAGCAATGTACAACTACACAGGACACACAAAGGCCTAATATTAAGTGATAAAAATCACCTGAATACTCACCATGGAGACTGAAGTGCCTCCTCCACTAGGAGTAAAACCCGAAGTAGAGCTCTCCACCTGTACGAGAGGTGACAGACCCTGTCACCTAAGTGGGTCCCAGAATAGAACCCACCACGTCACCCACACACCTACAACAGGGATCTACCATCCAAGTAACTGATTAAGACTTCAGATACTAGTAGGCCTCCATATACTAGCAGTATCATCCACCCCCCTCTACCTACCAGCCCCAAAGTGGAGGGTTAGGCACAGTGTAAATACTAACCCATCCATTATCTTATCATGTATCACCTGTGGTGTAGAAAGCTCCCTGACATTCCAGCAGCCAATCAATGCCTTGCTATCTATACAGAGGAGTTATCAGAGATGGAAGTAATAGCTTACACTTATTAAGCAAACACTATTTGTACTGTTAGAAGTATTTTAACATACAGATACTACTATCCCTGTTTTACAGATGAGTCAACTAAGGCAAAGAAATGTTAAATAACACACCCATGGTCACACATAAGTAGCAGATATATAACTTAAACCCAGTCTGGCTCCAAAGCATATTCTCTTAAGCATTATATTACTTGATAGGAATAACTAGGTAAATTCTCACATTCCCTCTAACCACCAACTCCCTGGAAACCGAATCACAGTTCCTAGAAAACTGAACACTAATACCATGACTATGCCTTCCAACAATATCAAGCATGCTATTATCAAAATTTTAAAAGGAAACCAAACCAACCAGAGTTGCTTTCAGAGCCAATTCAGCTACATTCCCACTACGCTGGGACTCCTTTGCATCTTCTATCTTCTCTCTAATTTCAGGTAGCAGCTCCTTCAGCTCCTCAATTTCTTTCTCATATTCAGTAGATGATCCTTCAGCCTCCTTCATCTGCTCACTTAGTATGGCTAAAAGAACAGGCTGAAGTGATCAGTAATAGTTACCACCAAAGGATCCACTTTTTTTTTATACTGTCGATTACTGGATCCAGTCAAGCTTATAGTCAAGTAGCTGATGCTCACTCACCCATTCTCTTCTCAATGACTTCAATAGATTTGCTGAACTGCGTCACTGCCTCATCATACTGAGAGTTGTACCCATAGGCCAAGCCCAGCTGGTAGTGGGTCTCTGCAAGGAGACGATCATGGGCTTCCAAGTATTGCTGTTGCAGGTTTAGGCAAGCTTGAAACTCCTCCACAGCTTGGACATAATTCTCTAATGAAGGGGGAAAAGAATAGCAAGCAAATGGACAGCATTTAATATATATAATACTTCTAAATTTTCGATCATTCTACAGGAATGCTCTTCTGTTTTATTTTTTTTTTAAGATTGTATTTATTTATTTGACAGAGAGAGATCACAGGTAGGCAGCAAGAGAGGAGGAAGCAGGCTCCCCGCTGACCAGAGAGCCCGATGTGGGCCTTGATCCCAGGACCCTGAGATCATGACCTGAGCTGAAGGCAGAAGCTTTAACCCACTGAGCCACCCAGGCACCCTGCTCTCCTGTTTTAAATTACATTTTCTCTGCAGCATCTCCAGGACCCTGGACTATTAAAAATAGCTAACCAGGGCAGGGGGGGGGGAACCCTACTGAAGAGACTTCAGAAGTGATTGTTCACTACTGTAAAAACTATAGGAACTCAAACAAACTGTCCTTTTAAAGCCAACTGCCAGGGGCACCTGGGTGGCTCAGCCAGTTAAGCAGCTGCCTTCAGCTCAGGTCATTATCTCAGGGTCCTGGAATATAGCCCATCAGACTCCTTGCTGGGCAGGGAGCCTGCTTCTCTCTCTCTGCCCCTCCCCCTACTCATGCTTTCTCCCTCTAATAAATAGAAT
>PITA01002354.1:0-118221 GCA_004023965.1 Spilogale gracilis
AAAAAAATATATATAAAAAAAGTAAAAAATGTTATGGGGTGTTGTATTGGGCATCACGTTGTGATAAGAAGGGGGATAAAAATTGAAGGAAGAAAATCCGTGAGAATGTAATTTTAAGCTTAAAGTGGAAGCTTTAAAAGTAAAACTAGAAAAAAGTTTAAAAAAGTAAATGAGGTGGAAAACTTTATCAATGAGTTGTAGAATTTTTGGTACTTGTAGTCAGTGCCAGGAGTTTAATAAATTGCCTTTCCCCTGATTTGGGGTTTTGCATTGGAATGTTGTCCTCCTGAGCTTCTGGTGTGCTTTTTGGGGGTGGGGCGTGTCATTCCCTTTCAGTCCTTCTACCTAGGCTGAGTCTCTCGGCCCCCCTTCTAGAGGCCTGTCTCAATGGTAACCAGATTATCAGGTTACAATTCTCTGGTAGCCGAGCATTGTTCTTTTGCGTCTTTTTTCAGCAGTTGAGGAAGTCATGTCGGAGCAGGATGTCTGTGCCCAGACCTCCCTCCCAGAGCGAGCCTCTACATAGGGAGGGACTCTTTCCAGCCTCCCAGTTGGCAGTTTGTCACAGCCGGGCTGGTGCAGACGTTGTATTGATTTCTGCCCCCGTCCCCGCTTGTCGTTTCACTCCTGTCCCTAAAGCCATGACTCCTTTTGGATCGTGCGACTCTGTCTGTGACCTGGGACCTGGGGCCTCGCCGGTCCCACGAAAGTCTGTAAAAAACGTCTTCCCTGGGGGGGTCTACACGCGGCCCACGGTGTGGCGAGAAACGGGAGAGAAGGGCAGCGGCGTAGAAATAGAATCCACTCCCACTGCTTTCCCGGCAGCTGTGGCAGCTCAGGCGGAGGCAGGCGGCTGCGTGCGCCTGGGCCCGCCGGTGCGGAGGGAGGCGGCTGCGCGCGCCGGGGCTGGGGCCCGCCGGGGCGGAGGGAGGCCGGGCAGTGGGAAAAGAAAGAAAATAAAAGATTTTTTAAAGTCTCCTTGCCTTGCCCCGGGCTCCGCTGTGTTTAGCTTCTTTCTAGCCCCGATTCAGGCCGTAATCTGCTGTTATTCCTCACTCACAGAGCACTTTCGTTTTGGGGTATTTGTTTTCAATGGTTCAGCTCTGCGGGCTTCTTCCCCCACTCCCCTGTCTCTGGGGGCAAGCCTCCAGACCCTCTTATTTGTTTCTACCTTTTTGCCGATGTTCTTTGTCTTTTGTGGCGGTCCAGAAGTGGGAAATATCACATTTCAGGCTGCTTTCATGGGTGTTCACGGTGGTCTTGTAGTAGTTTTTTTGCTGGAATTCAGCTCTCTTCAGGGAACTCCCCGAAATGCGGTCACCTGGCCTTCCGCCATCTTGATCCCTCCCCAAGTAAATAAAATCTTAAAAAATAAAATGGACTACAAAGGTCAAAGCAAAACAACAAACACCCATGAATGTAAGACATAGGGTAATGTTTGCCATGCAAAAGTTCACAGAACTGTGCTTTTTTCCCCCTAGCTGTGATAAAAGTAGCTCTAAATTTTAAGTGGTCATCACAAATAGATAAGCCATAATTTGTCATACACTTTAAACTCAGGAAGCAAGTAATTTACTCTTGCTGGTATTATTTCATTCACAATCAAGAAAATTTAAGGTATTTCCAATAATCACCAGCAGCAGTAGCAGCAGTAGATATTAATGTTAATATTAAGAACTGCTGTTTATTGAAATCTTAGTGTATTTTAAATCATTTATAGGTATATAATTCCTTAAGAAGTAGTATATCCATAATTAATAATTTTGGGTGTGGATCCAGGAACAGAGAATAGATTAAAACACAGAAAAATGTCTCTCTCTCAGGAGCTACACAAATCTTGTTTTCCAAGCTAAGAAAGCTTGAAGATAATTGTGTTTATCATTGGCATGATTTAGAAATGGCTTTTGTAATGTTTGAAATGAGAAAAATCAAGATTATGCAGGTAAAATGATCTACTGGATAATTTAATGGTTTTATACCATCTGGAAATGTTTACATTTGGAATAATCAGTCTATTACATAGAGTGTTTAGGTTAAAAAAATGAAAAAGAGTAAGATTAAAGTGACCTATAAGTTTGTAGAGACTAAATAAGTTTAAAGAGATCTATAGTATTTATAAACTGTATCTCTTCAGTTTTGTGACTGGGTATGACATAATTTTGATAGTTAGTTCTCATGGGAAAGCTTCCGTTTATTTATGTATTTGATTAAGTCCACTTGGATATGAGCTCTAATTGAGGAAAATCCAACATTTCCTGAATTGGAACTGCTAGAAGTGAATAGGGCAGTCACATTGCATTTGAAGAACAGAAGATAAAACTTTCAGATTTGTTATCTCCATAACATCCCAAGTTTGCTCCATTAAAACCATATGTGTGTAGGTTTTTTGTTTTTTGTTTTTAACGGAGAAACACACTAATTCTGAGTCAAACTGGTGACCGTTTTTAGTATTTTGGTCACTCCAGCCTTTAGCATCATAGGATGTTATTTTTAGAGGAGTTGTTTGTTAAAACAGGTATTTAAGTATTAATTATATATTTATTCACCAGTTGTTTATAGACATTGAATGTCAAGGGTCTTTATTATGAAAATCACTTCATATTTAAAAAATCTTAATATATAATTTGACAGTTTCAAAGATCAAAGAGCTTGGCACAAATTGTTTGGAGACCAGTGTAATGAAAAACAGCATGTTTGTATCTTTAACATACAAATGTGACAATTTTTGAGTCCTAATTGAGGAAGAAAAAGAAAATCCTACTAGGTCAAAGTATTTTTTAAATTATACCATTAAATTAAAATTTAGATGAAAGGACATGGGATAATCTGGGACCACCGGTTTGTTAGATATCTCTTCTAATGAAGATTCCAAACGCTTTTTGCTATTCTAGTGGTGATGTCTTTGTGGAAAAACATGAAATAGAAAAAAGAGACTCTTGCAAATTTCTGTGCCCACTAATTAAGCCTGTGCTGCTCAGTTCAGCTGCATTTAATTTCTCCTAACTCTGAGATCCCATGTCATTTTATCTGGATTTCTTTTACTGCACATATCACTTCATTCTATTATAATTACTTAGGTAAAAGGATCGATCCTCCTAAAAAATTTTAAGGTTTCTGAGGCTAGAATCAATATTGAATTCATCTTTGTATTTCCCATAACTTTTGGTGGAATGTGTGCCTCAAGTAAACACTTAATATAGTCTCCAAAAAGAGACTGTCAGTATTGTAAATGTGTGAAATAGGATGTGTTGGGAACTATGGTAGATGGGAAATGAAACCATTTAGTTTCACATTTTTAAAAACAGTGAAAGACTGGGGCACCTGAGTGGCTCAGGTGGTTGAAGGTTTGACTCTTGGTTTTAGCTCAGGTTGTGATCTCATGAGTCCTGGGATGGAGCCCAAGAGCACCCAAACGGCCAGCGGGGAGTCTGCTTGAAATATTTTGTCCTTCTGCACACCCCCCTTTTGTGCATGCATGTGCTTTCTCTCTTTCTCAAATAAATATATAAATCTTTATTTTTATTTATTTTTAAGATTTTATTTATTTATTTGACAGGGAGAAACACAGCTAGAAAGGGAACACAAGCAGAGGGACTGAGAGAGAGAGAAGCAGGCTTCCCGCCGAGCAGGAAGCCCGATGTGGGGCTCCATCCTGGGTCTCCAGGATTGCAACCTGAGCTGAAGGCAGTCGCTCAACCAACTGAGCCACCCAGGCGCTCCTATTAATCTTTATTTTTTAAAAAAGTGTAAGACTGAACAATATCCAGCTACAGACTGCTAGCTGGTGACCCTTGAAATAAATGAATGATTGGGTGAATAATTTGTTTAGTTAGGTCTACATAATGGTAATCCATTTGCAGGGTGAATGATGGCCAGTAAGTCTTGGCTAAAAATTCTGGCAGCCATATCACAGAGGATTGCTATAGGGATGGGTACTTGGCTTTTGTTTCCACTACTAGTTATGAATGAGAAAAACAAACTCTACAATGCACTTGTACTGATGATCTCTATATAATTTTGTAGCAATAAAGGAAAAGATGAAGAAACATATATTTGTTCAATGCATAAAATGCATTCCTGTTAGCCCCAACTTGAACTATTCCAGAATCAATGAATTCAATGCCTATAGCCCATTCCTCCCTTTGAACAATCGTGACTTGTTAGAAATTACTTTCTTAAATGGAAATCTGTCTTTCAATCAATAAAACTTTTTTTTCCTCTCTTAGTAGAACTGGAATGAGAAGGATCCAAACTCTTTCATGGGATGGCCTTTCAATTATTGCTGTTTGTAAATCTCCCTAAAACATAGTAGCTTAAAACAATATGAGTCTATAGATCAGCTGACTGCTTCTGTGATCCCCATGGGCTTTCTTATGCATCTGTGGCCAGATCATAGATTTGCTATCAACTGGCTGGCACATGACTTGAGTTTCTTCCATGTCTCTCTCATATCCTCCAGCAGGATAGCGTGGATATTTTCTCATGGTAGTAGCAGGAACCCACTGAGGAAGCAGAAACTCACAAACATTTTTTTTTCAAGGCTCTGACTGAGTTTGAATTGAGGCAGTGTGCTTTTGTTCCATTGGAAAAATAAAAAAATCACATAGCCAAACCCAGAGTTTATGTGGGAGAATATCACTAAAAAGAAGTACATATAATTGAATTAATTAATGCAGTTAATGCTCTCTGAAAACTCTTATGCTTTTTCTGATTCTTCTTTCCTTTACTTCCTCTATAGTCCATATTCATTCAGCCGGTTGAAAAGATAGTATATAATTTGAATTTCTATTTCACATTGTTGAAGTTATCTGCGAGATGAGTGAGGACAGGAACAAATACATACATTAACAAAATAGTGAAGTCCTATTGACTCTCATTTGACTGATGAGTCAAATATTACTCACCTGACTCCAGAGTTACAGTATGCCTGAGATTCCTGGTTAAAAAAAGTTTTAAAAAGTTAAATGCTAAAGAAGTTTCACTAGTTTCTTAAAACATGAGCTATTAAGTCTATAATGATGGCCCACATTTTCTTAGTTTCTTTTGGAGAGTTGATTTTTACCAAGTGTCTTGCTAATTGTCTTGAGACAATTGATTATTTTACTACAAACTGAATATAATTAATTTTGGACAATTCAATTTCAATTCCACTAAAACTATGACATGGAAAGGAAGTCTTTATAAACTAAAATAAAATAATGCTTCCTTATGCATCTGAACCATATGTGAATCTCATTCGTAATATATACTGTCTAGGGATTTATAATTGTTTTCTTTTAAAAATTATTTATTCTTTATAGTATAGATTTATGATGTTATTTTCTATTATTGAACCCTTCTGAACACTACTATAATGAGTAAATGTTTTTATAAAAGCCAAATTACATAATTCCTCTTTTAAATCAGTGAAACACAAAATGAATCTGTTTGCTATTGACATTAGAATTGCATCTTACAAAACAAAACAAAACAAAAACAAGACATCTTCTGAAACTCTAATATCAGATATTCTGCTTTGGTCAGTCTGGGAGTAGAAAGCTTTGATATATGTATTGTCACATGCTCCCTAGTTTATGTTGATTCATAGCTAGATTTGGGAGCCACTTAATGATTAATGTACATGAATAAGAGTGGAAGAATGGAGTAATTTGGAAAATATTTTGGTAAGACTAGCATCATTATTGGAAAATATAAGCCACATTTTTCTTATAGTTTTTTTAAAGATTTATTTTTATTTATTTGAGAGAGAGAGCTGTAGGGGGTGGGGGACAGACGGAGCAGAAGAGAGAAATCTAAGGAGATTCTGTGTTCAGTGTGGAGCCTGACCTGGCACTTGATATCAACACTCTGAGCTCATGACCTGAGTTGAATCCAAGAGTTGGATGCTTAACCATCTTCACCACCCAGGAGCCCCTTTTCTTATTTTTTTCATTTGAAAATGTCTGTGGGTATAAGGGACCTATGAAAATGAAGGAAGTTATGTTTCTCCTCTAAAAACCTTAAACCCTTTTTTAGAATGTAGGTTTTAAAGTTTAGAGGCAAACTGCCATGAACACCAAATCAGTGGTTTTCAACATTGCCTATATCTTACAATCACTGGGGAATTTTCAAATTCAAACACCCATGTTGTATCTCAGATCTATGTGTCTCCTGGGTGAAACCCAAGAATCAGTGTTTTTAAATCTCTTTTGATGCCTCTAATGTGCAGCCAGGTTTGAGAACTACTGTCCTAAAGTGAAGCATGTATGAAATATAGTAACAGAGAGGGAGAAACATCTAAGGTTGAATTCCTTCAGTTTTGATAGGCAAGTGGAAAAAGGAGAGAAGGGTATCAAGAAGGTTGTATAACTTAGGTAGAGGCATGGGAATACAAAAGTGCTTAAAGTGTTTGGGAGAGTTTTGGGCAGAGGGAGCTTTCCTGATTAGCCAGCATAGAGCTGAGATTCTGCGTGGGGAGGGATGCATGGCTTTTAAGTGGTTAGGGCTAGGAAGTCAAGAACCATACTGCATTTATTTTGTGAATATGTGCTGCCACCCATCTGGTTCATTGAAACTGACAAATCTGATGATCTGAATTCTTAAAGTCCTGAGATCAGTGTTTCCAAAAGCTAATTCATTATAGAACACCATTCCCCTGAGATGCTCTGAACAAAAGCATCAAATAAGTTTGGGAAATACTGCCTGTCATACTCTCCTCTTAGAAATTTACAAGGCATATTAGATTTTTTTTTTTTTGCAGCAAAGCTTTTTTCTTTATTCCAATATTTTCCCAAATATATTATTGATATGTAATGCTTATTAATAACTCTAGTAGTTAGTGTTCCAAGGTACACATTTCTGTTTCTCTAAATTTTCCCAAAACATACTTCCTTCATTTTTCTGAGATTCACTTTACTTCAGCTGTTCTTTTTTTTCCCCTTTACTTCTTTTCTTACTTTTTTGTTCTCTAGAAGATAATCTGACCCCAAGAAATTTCTCCATAATTAATATTTTCTATTTACTCTTAGAGAATCTAGGCAAAGTCGCCTAGTTGAGAGAATAATGTTCTTTTGGTTTTTTTTTTTTAAGATTTTATTCATTTATTTAACAGAGAGAACACAGCTAGAGAGGGAACACAAGCAGGGGGAGTGCGAGAGGCAGAAGCAGGCTTCCCACCGAGCAGGGAACCTGATGTGGGGCTTGATCCTGGGATTCCGGGATCATGACCTGATCGGAAGGCAGACGCCCAATGACTGAGCCACCCAGGTGTCCCGTAGTTAATGTTCTATTACATAACTGCAATGGTATGAGTTTAAAAAAAAAGGAAGAGAAATATTTTGAAGATTGAGAAATGATGAACAATATCACATTATTGAAACAGCGGAGGGTATATAAGAAATAATAGATGGGATTTATCTGTGGACTGTGGATTATCATGCCTAGGTATCATGTACATACGAGTTTGGCAATTTGGCAACATTTTACCTAGCTCTTGTGCCTTTTTCCTCATTTCTTCCTGAAGAGAGTTGTTTTGTTTTGTTTTGTTTTTTTGCATTGCTTTTAAATTCACACTTAGCAAAATGCAGATGATACAAATTCTGCAAATAATACCATTTCGAATAATGATGGCTTATGCTTGTGTAGAATACCATAACAAGAGTTTTGAAAAACAGTTTTAAATATCTTTTATATAATTTGTTCATACAATATCCTTATGAGGTAGAAGGGAAACTATGTAGATCTCCATTTTATTGGGGAAAAAACTGAGGTTCAAGGGTCACAACCACCTAGAAGTGGAAGCATTGAAGAATACCGACATTAAGAACAAACAGATTGAGTGTGGCTTGCCATTTCAGATTGTGTCATCATAATGGATAGTGTTAGGGGACCTTAACTATGTATGCCAGGCTGGCCATACAGTCCTTCCTTGAGGTATAGTCCATTCTCATTAGCCAAGGAAATGACCTTAAAAATCACCTTAAAAAATTACTTTGAGCTACTCAGAATTATTTAGTAGTTATATGCATGAAAATTTTCTGTTCCAGAGGTGGAACAAGAAAAAAACAATGAGCAAGAGTACATATCTGGGTCATATGATTTATTGTGATGACCATACAAACACATAGATTTGACACATCACATATGAGGTACTTACTAGGAATTTTAGGACATGAAACACTGTCTCCAGAAGGAGTAAAGAGAGAGGAGGGAGAAGAAAGATAAAGTTCAGGCATTTGCTTTGAAAGTGCTTCTATACAGAAGAGATTTGTTGCTACCATAGTATAAACAACATGTTGTAAGCAGTAGAAAGACTCTTTTAGGTACTAAAGGAAGTGGCTTCTAGGTTGTGCAAGACTGGAACTAGATTTCATTATGACTTCATTATGATTTCATTAATAGACATGAATAAAATATAATTTGATACTAGCCGTCCTATCAATCTTTCTTTTTTTAAGCTTTGGTTTCTGTGAATTTCCTCATACTCAAAATGCTTGAAATTGACTGTTCAGATGATATCTTATTTTAATGTACTTTAGACCATTCTAAACTTTCATGTTTTATTTTAAAGTATTTTACTTTATTGTATTTTTTTCTGAAATATCATAGTATGAATATCATAGTATAAGTCTTTCTTCTAAAAGGAAAGTAAATCCTACATATTGTCAGGCAGAACAATGTAATAGCCTTAACAAGGCTATTTTCTCTCTCTCAAGGACCAAATATTTAAAAAGTCTCTCTCTATATATTTGTGGCACAGGATGGCAAAGACAATTTATTTAAAATATATTCCATTTCTAAAGTTGAGCCTTTATTTCTTTTTTTTTTTTAAGATTTTATTTATGTGACAGGGAGAAACACAGTAGAGGGGAACACAAGCAGGGGGAGTGAGAGAGGTAGAAGCAGGCTTCCTGCCCAGCAGGGAGCCCAATGTGGGACTCGATCCTGGGACTCTGGGATTATGACCTGAGCCAAAGGCAGACGCTTAACTACTGAGCCACCCAGGTGCCCAGAGCCATTATTTCTTGATCTTTACTTATTTTAAAAATGGAAAATGCTTTCTGACTATATGTACTGAGGAGCCAAAAGCTGTACCAAATGTACCAGCTGTACCATTGACCTAAATTTTATATAAAAATCCTTATTAATTATGTATACCAGCTTTTAGACAAACCCATGTGGAAGTTAAGCCACTAAAGTTGAATAATTTTGATCATTATGTATGATATGGATAATATGTTCTGCTTTATCCTTCTTCTTACCTAACATCACATTGTTTTCCCCTCTCTTATTAGTCCAGTTGGCGATGTAGCCTCATTTATCTATTTAGTGGAGGCTGTGTCAACATTGTGCTGGTGAAGGACCCCCAGCTTGCATCTAGTTTTTTTAGTTTAAATTTCTTATATATATCTAGATAAAAATATGATTATTGCTCTTTCCCACTCCCTGCTCTTTTCTTTCTGCCTCCTTTCCTGACAGACACCGGAGTGCTTAGCATTACCTGTGTGAGAAGAACTGACGATATTCTCAGAAAACAAATGGTTATGCCAAAATTAGTTATCCCACGGAGTTCTACCTACAACTGTAAACATCAGAACATTCAAGGCCACCTAGAGCTATGAGTTCAAATGTGAACTGACACTGGTCTTAGGACTTCCAGGATTTCTGGTTTTTAGATTTTCCCTTAAAGATTGAGATGCCAAGGGAATGGTCTAGAATTCCACATTTAAGACTTGTCTTAGAATGCTTAGATGGTGTCTCTCTATATAACTTGCTAACTGAGAGATGCTCATTCTAATAATTTTCCCTTAGGTTTTCTATTCTGTCAACTTACACTTAAATCTCCCTCTCTTCCATTTATTAGACCCTAAAATGTAGACTGTCTGCAGCTTCCATATCCTCTCATTAATTTTTCCAGTCTCTTGCAAAACTACCTCTTCTCATAATATCATCTACCTTCTCTGTTAGGTGACTTCTACATTTAGAAGTCACCTTCTCTGATTTCTACATTTATATTTGCAGATCTCAACTCTATTCTGAGTGACAATTTATATCTCTCCTTGTCTCTTGGACATGTCTACCTGAATGACTTCCTGATACCTGATATTGATTCATTCCAAAGAGATTTATTATAACACCTACTTCCTCTATAAGAGTAAGTTCAGGGGAATATGTATGCTCGGCTCTCTAAACTTTGTCTCTTGTAGCACTAGTGTCCCATGGGATTTAATAGTTTTACACACACACACACACACACACACACACGCACATGCATACATACACACACATAACACATATTACTACACAATCTCCTGGAACTTTATTATATTTATGTTAAATGTAGTAAAGAGGAAGATAAGATATTTAGTGTGTCCTGAATTGACAGAGAAACTGTCTTTGTGTTGAATATTTATAAACATATCAAAGTCTCCAGTAAACTGTTTGAGGAATTTGGCTTAGAGGAACAGCCTAGGTTCTTTGTTGATAGCTACTAAAGAAAACATAAAATGTTTCCCTGTACTTCTACTCCTCTTGTCATTTCAGCTTAAAACCTATTATTTTTGATGTCTCTTTAACTTACTATTTTCCACAACAAAATGAATATGAAATTCTTTTTTTTCTGTTTTTTATTTTATTTTATTTTAAAGATTTATTTATTTGACAGAGAGAAACACAGCGAGAGAGGGAACACAAGCAGGGGGAGTGAGAGAAGGAGAAGCAGGCTTCCCGCTGAGCAGGGAGCCTGATGTGGGGCTCCATCCTGGGACGATCATGACCTGAGCCGAAGGCAGTTGCTTAACCAACTAGCCACCCAGGTGCCCTGTTGTTCTGTTTTTTTTAAAAAAATTACGTATTTCTCTTCTCTTTGTGCCTTTTCACTTCAAAACCTTTTCCTCTTTCAATCTAAAATTTTATACTTCTCATATTTATCTTCTAATCTCTAGCCCTCCTTTCACAGTTCCTTATTTCAGAGACATTAGATTCATCTTTAGAGCTTTGTCATAGTTATGTCACTTCTTTCTTCCATAATTTGCAATGACCCTTAATTTTCAACTAAGTAAAATATTGACTCTTCTGTCATTTGAAACACCTTATACCTACTTTATGTTTACCTCACCTCCTTCTTCCTTTCACAAATCCTGTTATACTCATTCTGGATGCTTCACTGTCCTCTGGGACCTGTCTCATGCTTCCCTTCTTGAATGTATGTATGTTCTGCTTCCTCTGCTTTGTTGTTTCCCCTCTATCTCCTATTTAAACTTCCTGTCTGTTTCTGTTCGTGCTTTAAGTCCTAATTCAAATGCTACTACTGTCTTCATGAAGTATTTCTTGGTTCATTCAGTGAAAATAAGCTTCTCTTTTCTTGGACTTTAGTAGTAATAGATTTTTTGGTTGTTTTGTTGCTCTTTATTTGTTTGTTTATTTTATGTAACTCTGATTCCTGAGCATATTTGTCAGAAATTGGCATGATCATTTGTTACTTAGTGGATATCCTATCTTCCCTTTTTAGAATGAACTTACGGATGATTGTCAAATAAGTAAATAAATGTAGAGGACGATTAGTAGTTGATGACTGTACATTTAATTTTTAAATTCTCTATGTTTACCACATATCTTGCAAGTTTTATTATTCTACGTTGTTAAGGAAAGTGGTCATACTTTATATGAAGTAGAGTTTGAGAAATTAAATGCTTTACACAGAATGACACAGGCTATGTGAGCCCAGCTATGTTACTCTATTATATAGCCATATGTTCATTGTATTTTAATTCTTATATATTCATTAGAGAGTATTCCCAATTCATATTTACATTGCTAATCATTCATATCAAGATACAGGCTTTCTTTGGGGCATGTAGGTGGCTCAGTCAGTTGAGCATCTGACTTTTGATTTTGGCTCAGCTCATAATCTCAGGGTTGTGAGATCATGTCCTGCACTGGGCTCCCTCTCCTTTCCTCCCCACTTCAGCTTTCTCTCTCTGTTAAAAAAAAAAGATACAGGATTTCTTTAAAGTAAATAATACTCTAATAAAGATTTATTCACAATTTTAAACTGTGGGGACATTTTAGGATAGGAAATTACTTAATTGTTCATTATAAAAGTTTGATTTCTTTCACAAATGTATTCAAAAAAAGTATAAATTTAGAACCCGTTCATTAGGAGATGTTTTATGGAATATCTACTCTGAAAATGGAAGAAATCAGAAAAACGTATTTGTTATTTTGAACTGCTTATAATAAAAATTATTGTTCTTATTATTGATTTGTTTTGGCTATGTAACAATCTGATTCAAAAATATTGTGAAGAGACATCATATTTAATTTCTATTAATATTTTTACTGGCAGGCTATATGGCACATAGAATTTTAATAATTCTGGTCACTGCAGTTAAATGAGATCAGGAAGTCTGGAGGTTCATCAATATAAAGAGATCTTGACTTCCCCTATCCATGTGGTATACCCAGTGATCTTCCCATTAATTCTGTTGTCATGAATGGAAGGATAAAAAAAGATGCTTCCTAGACCTATCAAGAAATGAGAACATGGTTCTTTCATAGCACCTGTAACTTCCATTTGAAATATTTATCACAGTTTGTAGTTATTCACTTACATTTATTATTTGCTTTGTGTCTGTCTCTTCCACTGGAATGGAAGAGATAGAGACCCAGACATGGACTCCAGAGACCCTTCTCTGGAGCAGAACCAGGCAGTAAAAGGAAAGCACTGGAAAGGCTCAGGTTTTTCCCTGAAGGATCCTGGAAAATTCGAGGTTGACTTTTGTCCTCAAGCTTCGCCTTTATTCCAGGTGTCCCAGCATATCTGGTGGAAGTCTGCTGCCTGTGAGCTCAGGATCCCTTCCCTGTGAAGACCTGTCACCAGTCTCCGTCTCCTGCTTCTGGATAGCATAGCCAAGGCCAGCACTTTAGCCATCTTGGACACAATGGGATTATAGTTCATGCAGGCCACGGCAGTCACCTCATTGCCTTCAGTGTAAAAGCCATGAACTTCAGTTCCTCCAGATATTCCAGGATGATGATATCATTGGAGCCTTTTTCACACCCTTTGGGCCTGGCAGGCAGGTAGTACCATGTGAGCTGGATTGGATGGGGTTTCACAGGGTTCAAGCCCTGTGGCATCCTAACTCTACCCTGGACTTGCCACTCTGGCTCTGGGTTTATAGAATTGGGATTGAGTTTACACATGTCACATCTCTAGTGCCAGTGTCTCCTACATAAAAGGTGCAAGATAAGTATTTGCCCAATGAATGAATAATGTCAGGGAATTTTTTTAAAAAGGTACTCTGGGCTTATCTTACTGATAATCTAATTAAGTGTGAACCCAATATTTGAGATCAATCATTGAAGTCATAACTTCGTCCAGGTGGAAATTTCTAGCAAATTATTCATAATTGAAGAGTGAACCTGGAGCCATATTTGGGAGATACTTAAAGAAAGCTGCTAGTTTGAGGGCACCTGGGTAGCTCAGTCGTTAAGCGGCTGCCTTTGGCATTAGGTCATGATTCCAGAGTCCTGGGATCAAGCCCCACATTGTGTTCCCTGCTCAGAGGGAAGCCTGCTTCTCCCTCTCTCATTCCCTCCTGCTTGTGTTCCCCCTCTAGCTGTGTTTCTCTCTGTTGAATAAATAAAAAACTAAAAAAAGAAAAAGAAAAAAAAGAAACGTGATAATTGTATTTTTTGTTTGTTTGTTTGTTTTTTCTTTAAGATTTTACTTATTTGACAGAGAGAAACACAGCCAGAGAGGGAACACAAGCAGGGGGAGTGAGAGAGGGAGAAGCAAGCTTCCTGCGAGCTCTCCGGGATCATGACCTGAGCCGAAGGCAGTCACTTTACCAACTGAGCCACCCAGGCACCCCTTTTGTTGTTGTTTTTAAGATTTTATTTGAGAGAGAGAAAGCATGAGCAGGAGGGAAGGGTAGAGGGAGAAGCAGATTCTGCACTGACTGTGGAGCCCAACATAGCACTCAGTCCCAAGATCTTGGGATCATAACCTGAGCCAAAGGCAGATGGTCAACCAACTGAGCCTAGACAGCCAATAAAGGTGCTAGTTGAAGAAGGAGAAAAAGGTTAGATTTCAAGAAAGAGAAGGTACATAAATAATGGATCTTGGAACACTGCATCAAAAACTGATGATGTATTTTATGGTGACTGACATAACACAATAAAAAAAAAAGAAAGAGAAGGTACAATGATAAGGGGCTAAAAATAAAGGTACAAAGATCAGAGGGCTAAAGAAATAAACAAGAGAAAAGGCCCCTGTCAGAAGGAGAGAGGAGAATTAGAGAAGAATGGAGAAAGTCAACACAGAGTTGCAGAATAGTAACTGACCAGTATCCAAGATGGAGCTAGAAAGTAGCAGAGCCAAGATTCAAGCTCACATCTGCCAAACTACAAAATCCATGCAAAGTTTAAGCACAATGTATTGTCTCAAATAGCTGGGAGTAACAGTGTGGGGGAACAAAAGATGGGGGAAGGATTTGGGTACCTACTGTTTTTTAATTGACAAGTACTTTAAAACAATAGTTCTTCTTATGTAAATTGATTAATCAAATTCCATTGGCTCAAACCAGTGGCAATGCCAAGTTTGTGGGAATAGGATCGTTCTCTCTGGGTGCAGGGGTATAGGCCAATATTTTTCTACAGAAAATTAAAAAGCAGCAATAACCAATTAAAAGTCAGTCTGCTTTTTATTATCACCATGTGCCCACAATTCTAAATAGTGTCAGTGATAAAATACTTCTCAAATACCCTAGGCTGGCTTAACTTATATTGTGTTACTGTATATATACAATATTGTATATATATACAAATGATTATATATATATACACATATGGTATATATAGTATGCACCTGTATGTATATATATGTATATGTCATATGTGTATATATATATACATATATATGTATAACTTATTCTTTAATAAACATTGTGTTCTATAAAAAAGATACTTTGAGGGAATCTCTAGTTATCCAGTAGTTTCCTGGCACATGCAGATTCAAAGCTATTTACATTTGTTTCAAGAGTAAACAGTCGACCAAGAGGGCAAGTTTTGTTTTTTGGTCACCATGATACTATTTTTTTCAAATATTCTGTTTAAAATATATTGAAAAAAACAAAAACTGCATTCAAATCAGGCACAGATGATCCTGAACAATTATAAACTTCGGAAAAGTTTACCAAGTATAGCACAAATTTATGCTGACTTTTCTAATGAAGACATTTTAGTGGCAATTTTTCACTTGCAGTTGTATTTGAAAGTTATTAGGATCAACCTAATCAACCTGACATGAATAGCACTTCACTCTGAAATAAGGATTCCATAAATCTCTGCCAAACTTACCTTTGATATTTTTTCTATGTATTTTTATATCTGTTGCTTCACATGAAGCAAACATTTTCAAAGTGCCCTTTAAGTTACTCTGAGTGAAGACAGATTAACAAATCTGGCTACTGAAGATCCGTTTTGGCAGCATCATTGAAAAATATGCAGACCTTAGGCTCAACACAGAAAATGTAATATTATTGATTACTTCAACAGAACACCATATATAGATATACTTTTATTCCTTTATACAAACAAAATACATCATTTAAAAATTAATCTTTTGCTTTTTCAATTTTCAGAAATATCTCTACTGCTCATTTTATTATTTATATTTTTATATGGGCATGCCAGCACAAGTTCAGATAGAGAAAACTTTTACTATCTCATTTCTTTTCTAGCCACCATTATTATTTGTTTCATTGAATGATCATATCTGAGAATAATTTTTTCATACATATGAGAGAAATGTTAAAAAATGACCCACTCTATGTGTGCAACATGCTAGGTATGCCATTGGCTAAAACTCAGGGTTATTTTAAAAATTCTTCTTGGTTGATGGTGGGAAATAGCTTTATTTCTTTGTCTCCACCAGAGTTCCGAACATAGCAGTTGATAATACATACTTATTGAATGAAAAGGCACATGATAAATGAATAATAAACAACTGCTTAAAATAAGCCATGTTTGGTCTGCTAGCATTACTGGAAATCTACATTTTTACTGTGAGTCTAAGAACCTAAAAATAATTTGACTGCGAATCAAAACTATTCCTTTAGGTTTTGGCTGAAAGATGAAAAATACTAAATAAATGCAGTGAACTTCAGGATGTTTAAAGCCTGATCCTCTAAAAATACTCTATAAAAGATTTTGGAATTTCAGGCCCAGTTCGACTTTTTGTTTTTTTATGTAAAATGGGGTCGAAGTGACAGTAAAATGATATAGCATATATAAAGTACTTAACAATGGTCTAAGCAGTTGATAAATGATAGCTATGATGGTCATATAGAAATTTAATTTTTTTGATAAAATTACATTGACCTCATATGGGTCCATAAATCTTCCCATTTGAGGAGTACATATTTGTAGGCTAATTCTTTTTGTTTTTGTTTATTTAATTTTAGGACACAGGGATTTGGTAACTGTAGCTTTTGTGAAGTGAAAGCCCGAAAATGATGAAAATGGAATAAAAAATATAGTGGGAGAAAGGAATCAAACCTCTAAGAGGCATATTCATGGTTTCTTCCAAGCCAAGTTTATGTCAGGACCACTTGACAAAATCCTATCTAGAACTTAGACTCATGAAATATAAGGTATCCCTGACCCTAGCAGCTTTGTGTAGGGTTAAGCAGCAAGTCGATTCCTTTACAACATCAGCTATGTCTTCTTTTGCTCTTTATATAAATGACACTGGAGCCGTAGAAGAGTAACAGTTGATTTACATATTTCACTTCATGTGTACTACTCGTTTTATCCTGGGGAAGGGCTATACCAGTGAAGTCTATCTATCTATCTATCTATCTATCTATCTATCTATCTATCTATCTATCATCTATCATCGATTTTCTGTCTGTCATCTATTGTGTATATATATATATATATATATGCACATATATATTTATATTTATATACTTTAAATCTCTTTTCCCAGTTACATTGATGCCATCACCCAACATAGCTATGGTGTGCATTGACTATGACCAAGTGTACAGTTTTGTGTGATTCGGTCTGTTGTCATTTGGACATTGTTGACCCATAGTAGACTCTCTTTACTGCCTGCTTATTTGGTAAAAACAATATCCCCTCTCACATTTTTAGTCTGGGCTTCTATGAAAATAATAAACCTAAGTACCTAGGATGTTTCTGTATATTCTTCTTCTATTTTTTTAAATTTAAATCTGACACAAGTCCTGAGGAAGGGACAGAATTTGTTATTATTCCTACACATATTGCAAATGAGACAGATATCTAAGTGCAGAGTCATGGGGTTACATAGTAAGTGGTGAAGTCGGACCTCTGCATTCTGTCTAAGCACTTCCTACTTTATGATACAAGTTTGAGGTGAAAGGGCTGTACATAGCTAAAAAGCATTGGATTGAGAAGTGTTATATGCAACTGATAAAAGTTAACTAGAAATTTGGATTTTATTTGAAAGTAAGCCTGGATTGCCATATTTGCCTTTTCAAAATTCCTACTGAACAAATAATCAAGTTAAGGGAGTTGTTTTATTGTTAATGTGATAGCGATTCCAAAGGTGGTTAGTAAGCAACTCTGAAAGACCAGTTTTGTGGTATACATTTTTCTACTGTTATATACATGTGATTTGGGGGATAGGAGATTGGTTGGCAAGTAAAGCAGCAATCAGTAGTGACTTATGCCCCAAACTAGGTCTTGACATTCTTCTCTTAATTCCATTAATAAACATTGTGAGATGGAACCATTCATTTTCTCTTGAACTTGGCTGTCCCTGCCCACTCACCTAAACTTCTTATAATGCCCCTTTTTTATGTGATGAATGAAATTCAAACTTCCCCACTACTTGATACTGATGGGACTTCATTCATTTTCTTAAAGAGAGCTAGAGGTGGTGGTGTGCTGGTAAACTGCCACTACGAGAAGAAATGAAAAAGCCCTAATTTGTAAGATTGACCAATTTCCCTGGCATAAATATTTCCACCATGGGCTTGAAGTTGGAGAGCCATGAGCACAATGACTTCTCAAGACCTGGCAGAGGCTAGCTCTAGCTTAGTACTGGGGAGAGGATCCAAGATCACCACACTGTGATTTCTGGAGTCACAGAGGAGAAAAGGCCAAATCAAGAGCAAATATGCACCTTTTCTAGCTTTTTCTCTAATTATGAATACTTAATCTCTGTACTTTATCATCTACTACTGGAGCGGTGAGCAATTTATCCCAAAGCGGAGGTAGTAATGAGCAGAGGGCAGAATGTTACTATAACATATCTATGGGAGATGAGATAAAGTGAACACGTGTTGATACTCAGAAGCCCAAACAGATCGACAACAGGAGAATGCTATTCCTGCCTACACTTGTTACACTATGACCCAAACAGATTAGATAGACAATTTAAAAATCATTGTGCACTGGACTGGAGGAGATATCTATAGCTCCCAAGAATCTGTTACAGTTCAAGTTTTTATTTTTCTACCTTAGTAAAAAGCAAAGTCACAGAGTGACTTTCTAGTGGTCCATTTAAATGCTGGCCCAGAAGTTTGTGGTCCAAATAGTCACCTTTCTGGAAGTGAACACAATGTATGAAGGAGAGTGTCTTCCAGGATTAACCAGTAAAAGGTAATTTAATAAGCCAGATCACTTTTTCTTCATTTTCTCACTTTCTTTTCAAATTCAAACATGTAATTTATATACTCTATTAATTGTAGTAATTACATTTTCTGGAGTTGAATTGAACACCAGTAATCAGTTTTTATCCCCTAAATTTAAATTTCTCAAATTAATTAGATTTCATTATAAAATACTAATGTCAAGTTCTTGCCGGTGGAGAAAAAGTTATGAAGTGGAAACTACAAATGGTATTGTAATCTTATGTCTAAAAATAGGAATGAGTACTTGAGTAACTGAAATGTATTTGAAATTGTGGTATATAATCACATTCATTATATGTTAGACCTAGAAAACATTAGATGTTCAATACTATCCAATCCCTTAATTATATTACTCTTAATCGATACTTCTGCAGGTGACTCAGAATCTAAAAGAAGAATTTAAAGGTTAATAGTACATAGCACTATTTTTTTTTAAGATTTTATTTATTTATTTGACACAGAGAGAGAGAGAGAGAGATCACAGCTAAGCAGAGTAGGCAGGCAGAGAGAGAGGAGGAAGCAGGCTCCCCTCCAAGCAGGGAGCCCGATGTGGGCTTTGATCCCAGGCCCTGAGATCATGACCTGAGCCGAAAGCAGAGGCTTTAACCCACTGAGCCACCCAGGCGCCCTCATAGCACTATTTTGTACAGTGTTCTAATACCTGTTAGCCAGCTTCAATTCATTATGTAAATGGTATTGATTTATGGTAGTAAAAGACTATGTGGCCAGGGTTTTATAATACCAAGAATAATAAATCTTTAATTTTTCTCAAGATATAGTAGATACTGATTAAGATAAGTTAGAGAAATTTTTAAGTTTGTACATGTTTCTAGGTACAAATCAATTACACATATAACATTAGAAAACATTTGAATTTATAAATTGAAACAGATATTTTTGTATTGATTATTCTTCATGTTAAGCTGTCTGACTGTGAACTATGCACAATTTTATTTTAATGAATGCCTTAATTGCATTTGCAGACAGATTTACAGGCTTCAGTAAGGCTTAGTACTATTATATTAGTCTTATAAATGGATTATGTAGAATCCACACACTATATAAAGAAACCATTCTCAAGCAGTGTGAATATGCTGTCTTCTAAAGTTAGTATAAAACCTGTCTAAATCCTCAAATAATAATACAAGATATTAAAGATGGGAAACTCACCAATTTGTAGGTGACTCTTTACCAATAAGGGATACTGCAAGAATATTGTGAATTTACTGAGGGATAAATGACTGAGTGGAAGAGTCAAGGAAGGCTTCATGAAGTAGGTAGAAAATATTTGTATCCTGGTGGCGGATGAGCAAGGTAGGTGGAGAGAAAGGGAGTTGGACTTTTTAGTGGCAAGAATAGCATGGGGGTTTGCTTAGAGAATAGACTCAGCACACTGGATTTCTTTAAGGATGGTGAGCTGGCTATTCTGGCTGAAGTTAAAGATTAGTTTAATTGGACTGTATTATAGCTTTTCTCAGATTGTCATTTGCATACAATTCACCTGGTGATGCTGTTTAAACGCAGACTCTGAACCAGTGGGTCTGTGGTGAGATGCAAGGTACCGCACTACCAAGGAGCCTTAAAGTGCTGCTGTTGCTGCTTTTTCTCCTGGACCATACTTAAATAGTGGCGTGTTAGATTTTATCTTCATCTCTAAGTTTGTACTCAGGAAAACTTCATTAGAATTTATGCATAGATGAGACTTCATGGATTTCATCCATTTCTACCTGTAATGACTATGCTGAAATGACTTGAAAGCAATTCATGTCCTTTTTTTTGTAAATTAACATAAAATGTATTATTTGTTTCAGGGGTACAGGTCTATGATTCATCAGTCTTACCCTATTGCCAGCACTCACCATAGCACATACCCTCCTCAATGTCCACCACCCAGCCATCCCATCCCTCCCACCCCCCTCTCCTCCAGCAACCCTCAGTTTGTTTCTGGAGATTAAGAGTCTCTTATGGCTTGTCCCTCCCTTTGGTTTCATCTTACTTCATCCTTCCCTCCTTTCCCCTATGATCCTCTGACATGTTTCATATCCTTCTAAAAGTTTTCCTGGTTTTAAAATGTTGTGATCTTAGTTTCTGTCAGCTTGCCTCTTTAATGCAGTTTCTGACATCAGTCAGGCTTGATTCTATCATCTCACTCCCCGCTTCTTTCTCATTACTTTTTTTGGAATCACTTGTACTTGACATCTTTGCCACCAATGGGATCACTCACTTTTCAGTGTCCTCTTTCTGTCTTCCTGATACCTTCCAGGAATATGTAACTGTTACCTCTGAGTCAGCACCTCATCTTGAATCTCATCCCTGCTCTACCTCAGGTCTCCCTCATCAACCATGTCCACGTTCCTGGTCTGAAACTGCCAGACAGAAGGTCAAAAAGCAAAGGCACTAACTTTTTTGTCTAATATGTAACTAGAGTAATTATTAATTATAATTCTATTAATGAATGATTTTTAATTTAATTAAGACTCTCTCAAAAGGCTAGTAATTTTAAGTCACACTGAACAACAGCAATCAAAAGTGATGTGTATTCCATCCCATATTTGAATTCTTGTGGATATGGGGAACCCAAAAAATTCACTAAAAAGTGAACTGTTAGAAAATAATTGCAATTGTCAGGTGAGAGAAAAAGTTGAACTTCTCCTTTTTGATCTAGAAAGATTTTCTAGGGATATCCTTTTGTGAGCCAAAGAATGAATCATCTCTCTCGAAACTTCATCTATGGAATATAAAAAATTCAATGCATATCACATGGTGATTTCCTTTCTGCTTTTCTCTTGGGCCATTAGGCAATTCTCCAAGACAGAAATCACCTATCAGATTTTGGGCTTGGATGAACTTCTAGTCTATTTGCAGCATGAAACTTCTTTAGCTTATTTTATAGTTACCAAGGCTATTTTCAGAGCCTACTTTTACTCTTGTAGAATATGGATTTTTTAAAAAATGTTATTATTATTGACATGTGACATCCAGAATTAAAACTGTCCTTTGTCTCACTCTGTGGACAAAGGTCTTAAAGGATATACAGGTTTTTAAATTTTTATTTTTATTTAATTTTTAATTTTAATTCTGATATAGTTAACATACAGTGTCATATTAGTTTCAAGTATACAATATAGAAAGTGATTCAACAGTTCCATATATCACCCAGTGCTCATCACAAGTACACTCCTTAATCCCCGTCACCCATTTCACCCATCCCCAATGCACCTCCCCTCTGGTAAACAACAGTTTGTTGTCTATAGTTAAAGAGTCTGTTTCTTGATTTCTCTCTCCCTCTCCCTCTCTCTCTCTCTCTCTTTCCCCCTTTGAATTAGTGTTTTACATTTTGGGAGCAGAAACCCAATAATATGATTACTGGATCATAGGTTCTTTTCTTTTCTTTTTTTTTTTTAAGGTTAGTTCTATTTTTAACCTTTTGAGGAACTTCCATACTGTTTTCCACAGTGGCTGCACCAGTTTGCATTTCCACTAACAGCATACCAGAGTTCCTCACATCTTCTAAAACACTTGTTGTTTCTTGTGTTGATTTTAGCCATTCTGACAAGTGTAAAGTGATACCTCATTGTGGTTTTGATTTGCATTTCCTTGATGATATGTGATGTTGAGCATCTTTTCATGTGTCTGTTGGCTATTTGGATATCTTTTTGGAGATATGTCTCATATCTTCTGCCCGTTTTTAATTGGATTATTTGGTTTTAGGGTGTTGAGTTGTATACGCTCTTTAAATATTTTGGATCCTAACCCTTTATCAGAGATGCCACTTGCATATATCTTCTAAGTTGCCTTTCAGTTTTGCTGATTATTTGTCTTATTGTGCAGAACCTTTTTATTTTGATGTAGTCCCAATAATTTATTTTTGCTTTTATTTCCCTTCCCTCAGGAAACATATCTAGATAAATGTTGCTACAGTCAATGTCAGAAACATTATTGCCTGTGCTCTCTTCTAGGATTTTTATGGTTTCATGTCTCATATTTAGGTCTTTAATCCCTTTTGGATTTGTTTTTATGCAATTTGTAGAAATGTATATTTATGATTCATAAATAAGAACTTACAGCAAAAAGTGAACACTGATGGAATAATAAAAACTCCCCTCTGGTAGAAGTTGTTAATGTTTTGCATTAGACTGGAAGGTCACAGATGCTCTGACATTTTTGGTAAAGGTGGTATTGTCTACTATGCTTTGTGAAAAAGCAGAGAGAAAGAAAAAGAACTTTGTGACAGGTTTAGAACAGGTCAACTATGATAGTGCCCACCATTATTCACCCCAGCAAGTGGTCCTTCTCTTACCTGCTGTTTTGGCCTCATTTCCTAAACTTTCCCCTAACCTATCCTTCCCTCTGTTGTAATTTCTTTCTTTTTTTTTTTTTAAAGATCTTATTTATTTATTTGACAGAGAGAAACACAGCTAGAGAGGGAACACAAGCAGAGGGAGTGAGAGAGGGAGAAGCAGGCTTCCCGCCAAGCAGGGAGCCCGATGTGGGGCTCGATCCTAGGTCTCCAGGATCATGACCTGAGCCGAAGGCAGTTGCTTAACCAACTGAGCCACCCAGGCGCCCCCCTCTGTTGTAATTTCACGTTCTCCTCTTGCCGTAAGAGAATGCATCTTTTGCGTAAAGACATTGCTATACTTAGTCCTTTAGTGGCTTAATTGGAAAAGTGCCCTCAGGTTTTCGGTTGAGAGTCATCTGAAAGGCTAATTAGGACTACAGCATCTAAAGAGACATTGAGAGACTCCTGTGAACAAAGCTATAAATAGGAGGGAGATAAGGAACATATTTATGTGCTGAAAGCTCTTTTTTGCTGCCATAAACAAAGGCACATCATCTCGGAACATTATTCCTAAAGGATTTGTGTAGGAACTATTATAATATAAATGGAGCAAATGTTTCTCACTTTGTAGAAGTATATTCTAAAATATGCAAATCTATTGCCACCATGTTAGAGAGGTTGCTAACTTGAGAAAATGCTTCGGAAGGAAAAAAGAAAAAAATTTAATTTTGTTTGCTCAGTATCTGCTGTATGTCAAGGACACAATCTTCATTTAGTCATGGGAAAAGCACAAATAGCTTGACACAAAGGTGTTCAATGACAAGAAATTAAAGAAAATTTTGATTATTGTGCATTGTACGATCGAACTGTGGAATATTCAGCAATTATTAAAAAGAATGAAATAGATTTCTATATTAATCTGAAAGTATTCCCCAAATTTATTAATATTAAAAAAGTGAGCTATAAAGCCTATATTAGAATGGTTTCAGTAAAAAGAGAAAGGATTGGGCTTCATTGGTTTAAATATATGTACAAATGCTTCTAAAATTGAGCATTGAGATAGTTGCAGAATGATCTATACCGTAGTATTAATGCTGATTAGCTTAGTTAGAGGAATGGGAACACACTAGCTTTTAAATGTATATACTAATGTATGTATATATTTAACTCTTTAGAATAAGCCTGTATTAATATCATTCTAAAAATTTATAAAGTTGAGAGCATATCCGTAGTTTTTGGTGATTAAGAATTGGGGGGAAATTTGACTCAAAAGGACAATATAAGGGAATAGATTTGGCTTATGGAACACTTCTGTTTTCTGAAAATGATGGTAAATGATGATACATAAATCTGTGCAAATGCAAAAATTCATAGAATTCACACCAAAAAGGGACACTTAATTGAATGTGAGTTTGTAAGAAACTGTAAAAGTCAGTGAAGAAAAAACAATGATTTTTAAAAAATACTGAAAAATAGGTAATAAAATATAAGTCCTTCAATATCTACCAATTATAGACTAGACTGAAAGATCAGTTTTTTTCCAGGAGAAAACTATGCCCATAATGTTGAAACCTTTAAAATATGTTCTCCAGTTTGAGACCACATAGTCACTGATGGTCAAGAGAATAAGTCAATAGAATGGGTCAATAGGTATTATTCACCCTATTTTATAAATAGATAAACTAAAGCTTAGGGCAACTTAGTAATTTAACCATAATTACATAGTTAATAGAACTTTATGTTGAAATCCGAACTTTGAAAATAAAAAGAGGTTAAGTTTCTTTTTTTTTGTTTTTTGAGATGAAGATTTCTATATGTAAAGAATTATAGGATACAACCTATTTTTTTAAAAAATATTTTATTTATTTGACAGAGAGAAACATAGCCAGAGAGGGAACACAAGCAGGGAGTGAGAGAGGGAGAAACAGGCTTCCCGCCGAGCAGGGAGCCCGATGTGGGACTCGATCCTGGGTCTCCAGGACCATGACCTGAGCTGAAGGCAGTTGCCCAACCAACTGAGCCACCCAGGAGCCCCAGGATACAACCTATTTTTATGAATTAACTCTAATGAGATAGTAATTAAAAGGTAACAAGATTTGAGGTAACAATATATATTCCTTTTCATTAAAAGTAGTAAAATAGACCTTAGACATAAGTAGTTATTTGTAGCCTACATCTGCTCAGGCATTTAAGAAGGCTCAATGGATAGTGATCACAAATTACTATAATCATCTCAGTGTACATTTCAGTCCAGGATGCTGAAAATAAAGCAATATCCTATTTTTGTGAAGAATCTCAACTCAGCCAAATAACTTGACCTCTATACTTGTAAAAGTGCTTTTATTGAAATAGCGGGCAGCAGAGAGTCAATGTTAATGATTTAACATGGGGCCACTGTAGTATAAAAAAAGTATAATAAATCTAAAGGCTGTTTGTAGTGTTACATTCACATCTTATCACGATGCCGAACTCTGTAGTTTTTTTGTATCAGTAGGAGTTAAGTGGCAAAAGAGATCAGAGTTAGATAGTTATGGTTGACCATTTACATTATAATTCACGGATATGTCCATTTTCAGTAATAACAGTGAACATGAAACATCTTTTTTTCCTTTTAAGTGGTCATAATTCAAAACAGCACATTTTATTATTTTTTTAATTATTTATTTATTTATTTTAAAGATTTTATTTATTTGACAGAGAGAAACATAGCCAGAGAGGGAACACAAGCAGGGGGAGTGAGAGAGGGAGAAGCAAGCTTCCCACTGAGCAGGGAGCCTGATGTGGGGCTTGATCCTGGGTCTCCAGGATTATGACCTGAGCTGAAGGCAGTCGCTTAATCAACTGAGCCACCCAGGCGCCCCAAAACAGTACATTTTAAATATAAACTATTTTACAAGAGTAGAATAGGAATTTCCTTACTGACTTCATCCAATTTAATTTTTAATTTATTTTACAGTTCCATTTGTCTTCCTTATTTTTTCAGTGTCAAATTTTCATTTCATTTTTATTTATGCCTCATCTGTTGAAACCACTTCCATCCTTTCAGAGCTCAGTTGAAATTCCATGTTTTTCATGTAAACCGCTTCAGAAATAACATTTTTTATTTTCTGAAATATTGCTTTACTTAGAATTTAATCTTTTTTTTTTTGTCCTATGCAAGTTGGTTTTATCTCGAAAAAAATTATACATGCAGAATCCATATCATGCTCCTTTGACATTTTCTGTAGCATCCATTTATTCAAATCAAGTCGGTACTGATCACCTTTTCTGTTTAAGGCACCATTCTAGCTGGAGAAGGAGATAGAAAGATGACCTAAAACTCATCCCTGATCTCAAGGAATTTACTACCAAGTGTAAGAGATAATAAGACTTGTACATGTGACTCCAATACTAGACATTGTATCATATGAAGTGATGGGGAAAAAAGGACAAAAAGACATCTGGGAGTTGTTAAGTGTCTGCCTTTGGCTCAGGTCATGATCTCAGGGTGCAGGGATCAAGCCCCGCATTGGGCTCCCTGCTCCGCGGGAAGCCTGCTTCTCCCTCTCTCACTCCCCCTGATTGTGTTCCCTCTCTGACTGTGTTTCTCTTTGTCAAATAAATAAATAAATAATCTTTAGAAAAAGAAAAAGAAAGACACTGGAGTGCTAGTACAGCGGTAGAGGATATTTTTCCCATTGATTTTTTTAAAAAATATATATTTTAAAGATTTTATATATTCATTTGAGAGAGAAAGAGAGCACAAGAAGGGGGAGCAGCAGGCAGAGGGAGAGGGAGAAACAGACTCTTCACTGAGCAGGGAGCCCAATGGATCCTGGGACCATGACCTGAGCTGAAGTCAGACACAACATACTGAGCCATCCAGGTGCCCCTCCCACTGATTTTTGAAATATCTGTGACACAATTTTCCTAATCTAATTTCTTTTTTTATCTTTTAAATTAAATTAAATTTTTGTCATCATGATAAATGTACTCTTGAATCCCCATCACCTATTTCACCCATCCCCCACCCATTTCCCCTCTGGTAACCATCAGTTTGTTCTCTATAGTTAAGAGTCTCTTTCTTAGTTTCTGTCTCTTTCTTTCTTTTTCCCTTTGCTCATTTGTTTTGTTTCTTAAATTCTATGTATGAGTGAAATCATATTGTATTTGTCTTTCTCTGAGTTATTTTGCTTAGCATTATACTCTGCTCTATTCATGCTGTTGCAAATGGCAAAATCCTAATCTGGTTTCTTATCCCAGAAATTTTCTCTTAAGTTTTACACTGACACTAGTAATTCTTAAGATTATATTTAGTATTTTTCCTGGGAAAGAATGTATTGAAAAATGCATTTTTTTTCTGATTCATGCATTTTCCCCCCATATTGCAATATCCCTTTTTTAAATGGGGTCTTACAGTACGTTTTGGGAGGATGGCAATCATGACATACTAGGTTAAACAATATGAAATTACTGTTGAAATTACTGTATGGATAATTTTTTACCTACAAACCCAGCAATTTTATTTAACATAATTGCCAGCCCATTTATAAATTTTTCCACTTCTGTTCATTTTATCATCATCTCAGTTGTGTTAGGTGAACTATTCTTACTATACATGTTGAGTTTGTTGCTCTTCAAAATGCCCTAAAAATATCATACTAGAGATGACATTGAAATGAAAAGTAATAATGCACGCAAAAAGGCACAGGAATAAAACAGTGGGGCCTACATTTAGTGTTGGAGCAAATATTTATTATTGAATAAGTGAACTTGGTACTTGTTTTCTTACAAAGCAATAATAAAATGTGTAGAGATTTCGACAAGGGAATATTCACAAGTAGATAAAGCTGTGTTATGCTGTCCTTAGACATATAAACAAACATTATTTCTCATTCCCTAAGCAATACAACTGGAGAAGAGTAGTTGCCAAATCACCTGAACTGATAAAATAAATGCCAAAGTGATGAGAAGCATTTTGTTATAGGTTAAATGTCAATTTTTGTTTCTTTTTAGTGATATAAAAATAATAGTGTGTCTTACACTGATGATGTTTTAGATTCAGTGCAATAAAATAATTTAGATATTTTCTCTTTCTTGAAAAACTTTTTAAAAGTTGTTCACATAAATTATACTATAAAGAAACACAGACTTTTTAAATGATATAAACTTTTGGAGAAACTCAATCAGCTTATTTTCTTTTTCCTCCAGTCATGGCTAAAATGTGATTTCATTTACTTTTTCTTTGTGTTTTATTAGACGTTAAGTTCTAATTATTTTAAAGTTTCTTTATATTTGTAAAAAATTCAAATAAACTGTCAAATGTTAATCATTTCTTATTTTTATGATACAATCTGTGCCCCCAATGAGTATACAGTCTATATAGAGAGATAATATGAGTTGAGTAATAGTTCAAGATGGTATTTGAGATGATAGAAATAAATATAATGGCAAGATAACTGACACAGACAAGAAGTACTGAGGAATTCAGAAAAGGAAGAGATCTTGAGGGCAGGAGAAGAATATCAGGAAGGATTTCATGTCTTGAAAGATGGGTGAAAAAAATTTTTACTCAGATCATTTGTCCATTTGTAAATAGAAATACTGGCTTTTTTGCTTTTGAGTTCTTATATATTTTGGTTATTAGTTCTTGGAAATTAATCTGATAGATATGTGATTTGCTAATATTTTTCTGCCTTTTTTTTAAGCTGACTTCATTTTGTTGATTGTTTTCTTTGCTCTAAAGAAGCTTTTTAGTTTGAGGTACTCTCAATTCTTTATTTATTTTTCTTTTGTTGCCTCTATTTTGTGTGTCTTATCCAAGAGATCATTGCCAAGATCAATGTCAAAGAATTTTTCCTCTGTAGTTTCTTCCAGGAGTTTCATAATGGTGGGTCTTACATTTAAGTCTTTAATCATTTGAATCCATTTTTGTGTATAGTATAAGGATTTAATTTTATTCTTCTGCATGTAGATATTGAGTTTTCCCAATACCATTTGTTGATAAGACTATTCTTTTCCTATCATATATTCTTGGCACTCTTGCCAAAGATCAGTTGACTATGTATGAGCAGGTTTATTTCTGGGCCTTTTATTCTGTTCCATTGGTCTATGTATCTGTTTTTATGCCCTTACTGTATGTTTTGATTACTATAACTTTGTAAATGGTTTGAAATCAGGAAATCTGATGCTTCCATGTTTATTCTTTTTTTCCCCAAGATTGCTTAGGCTATCTAGGGTGTTTTGTGGTTCCATACAAATGACCAATAGGTACATGAAATGTGTTCAACGTCACCAATCATCAGGGAAACGCAAATCAAAACCACAATATGATACCACCTCATACCTGTTAGGATGTCTAATATTAAAAAGACAATAAAAAACAAATGTCAGAAAGGATGTAGAGAAAAGGGAACCCTCCCTATTGATGGGAATGTAAATTGGTGTAGTCATTATGGAAAATAACATAGTGGTTTCTCAAAATACTAAAAATAGAGCTACCATATGATCCAGTAATCCTACTCCTGGATTTGTCTGAAGGAAATGAAATCAATACCTTGAAGAGATAATTGTATTTCCATGATTATTACAGCATTATTCACAATACCCAAGATATGGAAATAACCTAAATGTCCTTCAGTGAATGAATGGATACATACACAGGGAGATGCTGTCCATGGGGTACAAACACTCAGTTCTTAGAAGAATAACTTCTGAGGATCTAATGTACAACATGGTGACATTAGTTAATAATGTGGTATTGATTACTTGAAAATTGCTGAGAGTAGATCTTAAGCACTCCCATCACACACAAAAAATGTTAGCTATGTGAGATCTAGTAGTGTTAATTATCTTGATCTTGGTAATCATAGCACAATATGTCTATGTCAAATCATAATGTTCTATGCTTTAAACATATACAATTATATTTGTAAATAGTTCCTTAATAAAGTTGAAAAAAAAAGAAAGATGGGTGGAAAGTAGATAGGAAGAGAGGAAGAAAAGGGAGTCCAGGTATCAATGAAAGGAATATTAGACCCAGTGAGAAAACCACGAAGTGAAAAACCAAAGAGATTTTCAGAGTATGAGGAGGATCTGAGAAGAGGATTAATTATAAATGAGGTGGGGGCAAGATTTGGGACAAGAATGAAAGGTCTGAATAAAGATTCTGGATTTTATCATGTTGGTGTTGAGGAGTAGTTAATGATTATTTTGATTATGAGTTGCAGTAATTAAGCTGTGGAAACTTTTAATTTATCACATAAAATCTCTTATTAAAACTTTTTTCACAAGTGTTTTTCACAAAATATTAATTTTCAGGCTTCAAATTATCAACTTACATAAGATGTTGTAGTTCATATTTTAGGAAATGTCTGTTTAAATCTTTTAGGAATAACAATATGAGTTCCAGAACAGAAAAGTTAGATGTTCAATGAATAATAACATGTTTTTGAAATAGTCTGTGCAAAAAGAAAATAGCCTAAAACTGAGCTCTTTTTTCTAGGTAGTAAACCAAACTTGTGTGTTTCATGGTTTTAGGTGCTGTATTAGTTTTCTTTTGCTAACTAACAAATTATCACAAATGATGGCTCAAAACAACACCATTTACTAGCTCAGAATTCTGTAGGTCAGAAATTTGAGAACATGAGGCTGGGTTTTCTCACAAGAGTGCAGTCAAGATGTCAGCCAGGCAGAGCTCTCATTTCAAGGCTCTGGGAAAGAATATGCTCCCAAGTTCATTCTCAATGTTTTGCAGAATTTTGTTACTTGCTATGAGACTACAGTTCCTGTTTCCTCAATAAATAGCTTTAGCCAGGAGCCACACTTCAGCTTCTAGGTGCTCTTCTGGGTCCTCGCATATAGCTCCTGAATCTTCAATGGTGAATCAAATCTTTCTCTTGCTTTGAATTTCTCTGGCTTTCTCTTCTGCTTTTATTATATGCCATCACCCAAGGAAAACCCTCTGCTTTTAAAGGATTTATGTGATTAGATTTGGACACCTGGAATATCTTCCCATTTTAAGGTAACTTTTCCATGTAACATAATCACAGCAGGAATCACAGATATGTCACCATATTCACAGGTTCTGCTCACACTCAAAGGAAGGAGGTTATAGAAGAATAATGATGACTAGAGATTATTTTTAGAATTCTGCCTACCACAGATATGTATTTGATTATTGTTAAAACTTACCTTTAATATTATGGAAGGTGGAAATACTGTAAATAATAATTGTTACAGAAATAAATAATGAGTGGGTACTAGTGGGAAAAAAAAAAAACAAAAAACAAAAAAAAACAAAACAACAAACCGTGTAGTCCAGAAACAAGGATCATCTCTAAGCAAGAATAAAATAAGTTAAAAATTAAAAGTACATAATCATTATTCTTTGGTAGCAAAATTGAACAAAGTTGATATAGGTCTTATGAGTAATCCCTCCTTTATGTATAACACATGGCTTTATGCTCACACATTCAGTTAAGGATCTTTAAGAAAGTAGTTGCCTGCATCCCAAGAACCATATAAAGGGACTCTTCACTGACCTCTCTAGCAACCATTCAAAATCACATTTTGAACTGATAAGATGCCCTAGTAACAAATTCAGAAGTTTTGTGTCTAAGCTGGAAAGGGCCTGATGATAGAGTGGGAGGTGAAGAAAATCCCCTCTTCTCCCAGCATACTAGATGAAAAACAATCTCGTGAGTGTCTAAAATCTATCAGAACTCCATTAGTTTTATTTCTTCTGAGAAATGTAAAAAAGCAAACCCAACCACCCACAGAACTACACATGATTAATGAAGAAAATCTATCACATTCACATCAAAGTAGTCATATAATTTGATTATTTGATTACCTACACACCTGTCATGATCACCTCCAGATCCTTAAATGCTCTGAGTTCATTACTACTTCATAATGCAATCATTGTTTTCATTCAAATACAACCATGACTCCTGGATAGTAATCTTGCCTATGAAATGATACGCATTCTTTTCTAGTTTCACACCAGCATGCTCCATGTCTGACTTTTCACTTCTAGGACACTGGGTACATTTTTAGGTGATCTTCAGTGAACTTGAAATAACTGGTCATGGGCTTGCTCAGGATTACTCCGTGGTATTATCATTGATTTATGCAATGACCATAATTCTTATTAGCTTGTGAGTTGGATTTTATAAGTTCCATCAATGACATAAATATCCCAAGGATGAAGAAATAATTTTTCCAATTAAAAAAATCTACAAATGATTATTAAAAATAGATAAGAAGAAAAAAGATAAGGTTACTTAAAATGTAAATTTCAAATTTTTCTTTTTTTTTAATTTCAAAATTTTCAACAGGCTCTTTAAATAATCCTGTTTAAGATAACTTTTAAATTAGGTGTGAAACCTAGCATGCATGCCATTGTTCTCAAAATGAATAAGGAGATGTATCAGAATGGGCAGAGGGAATGGTTTATTCTACCTGGATGGAAGACAGCAAACTTGGAAAGTTTAAAGATGAGCTGAGTCTTCTAAGATGAATTGGTGTTGGGAAGGGGACCAGGGAGAAGATGAATAAAGTCAGAGAGATATGGCAGAGCAAAGTACTAGTGGAGAACATAAAGCAGGGGGTGCAGGAAGAGAAAAAAAAATAAAAAAAGAATAAGATTTTGGTGGATCTTATCTGCAGTTCTTCAAAGTATGTCATAATGATGGTGATCTAGAATCTCCAAGCTTGCTTATGAGATGCTGCAAAGTAAGGTGCTCATTCAAGCCTCTAGGTTATCATGGATGAATAGAATAGAAAAGATTTTCATCCTGACACCATCCACATCTGGTGTTTTCAACCAAGTAAGATGATCCTGACAAATATCCACTTTTGGAAAGAAAAGATATATCATAAATATTACATGACCATCTTTATCTTGAAGTAAGAACAGCCCTGTTAATACTTTATGCTTAAATCCTTATTTTATATTATGCTATCATACATTTCTTTCCACTTAACCTTTACAGAATGATGCATTTTTATTTCCTCCATTTGCAGGATTATTTACTTTTACAAAATCCTTCCCTGTGAGCATTGCTTTATTCCTATTTGTGCTGTTAAAGTTCAGCCAGATGGAACTCTTCCAAGCCCTTATTTCTGTCAGACATTTGAACAGCTGGGATTGTGTAGTTTCTGAACTTGAAGGAAGGATCTGTAGAGCTCATGTCAGCAAGGGCCATGAGATCTCATGATCTCTTTCAGTAGCTTTATATTCACACAGTTTCATTTGGAAAGAAATTAACATTCATAATTTGTGCCAAGATGGAAGAGAAAATGAGAAAGAATTGCATCTAATATCTGACTTTTAACATTCCAGAACATTTGTAACTGCTCTATTAAACCATTTTAGAAAATTACAATTATGTTATTATTCTGTCTTGTAAAGTCATTTGGCATGAAGCATGGATATAAGTCGTTCTAGAATGAATTTTTTTTGGAAAGAGTTGCAATTCACTATGTTCAACTTAGATTGCTAATTGGAAGTTAATTAAGAAAAACTGGTGTTGATGTAGCATCTGAGATTTATCTCAAATATTAAGTAGGTTTCAAAAATCATTGTTACTAAAAAAATTGAGTTTATTGTTTAAATTTTGATTTAAAACAATTTCTTCCCCATTCTCATTTGTAATGGCTTAGTATTCATAAAAATGAAATTTAAAGGTTTTTGTCAAAAATGATTTTCAGTTTGTTGTATGTACCTTTGTAGAACATGTTGAAAGTCTAAGCAAATGCTATGTTCAGATTAGAGACTATTCAGTCTTGATGCAGATAAAGCCTTGCTAAAATAATAATGCCCTTTAAAAATATGAAAATACCAGATAATAAAAAGATTTTATAATAAAAAGTAGAAACAACAAAAAAGTAGGATTTTCATAGGAATGTAATTCTGAAAAAGTGGGAAGGTTTGAAGACTGAGAGCCTTTGAATAATGCAATGAATGACTTCTGAGTTATGTATGGTAGCATTTTATTTGAACAGTCTATTAGTTGCAATTGCAAACTTGTTAAAGAGCTATATAATGTTAAACTTTAAAATAGTAACATGCAAATGGCTCCAAGTATAATGTACAGCTTTTCTTCAAGTTATTTTTTTCAATAATTATTTTTATCAAAGCTAATACTTAGAATAATTATTGCAATCTTGACAAAAATATTAGGACAGGAAGAAACTCCTAGAAATCATTGGGTCCAATTTCAGTTATTTTTATTATTTGAGGCATAATTTATATGCAATAAAATATAGATTATAGGTATTTAGCTCAGTATAACTTAACAATTATAGATATATGTAACCATAACTCCAATTAAAAAACTGAATACTTTCATCTCTCCAAAAACTTTTCTCAATTTTGACCCCCCGCCCATCATCAAATTCTGTTCTAGTTTTCCCTACTTTAGAACTTCATATAATTGGAATAACTTGTTATGCACTTTTTTGTATCTGGCTATTTTAGCTCAACAGAATACTTTTAAGGTTCATCCATGTTGTTTTGTGTGTTAGTACTTGATTATTTTTTAATAGGTTATTTCTTAGTTTTATTATTTCATTGTATTAAAATGCCACAATTTGTTCATCAGCTTTTCTGTTGTGGACATGTGGGTTATTTCCATTTGGGGGCATTATGAATAAAGGTACTGTGAACTTTCTTGCACAAATATTTTTGTGGACACATGTTTTCATTTCTCTTAGATAGATACCAAGGAGTGGAATGGCTGGTTCATAAAGAGATTATATATTTAACTTATGAAAACTGTCATGTTAATTTCCAAAGTAGTAATAAAATTTACTTTCATCAGCAGTGTAGGAGAATTCTACTTGCTTTGCTTTCTCATCAACATTTGATAAGAAAATTTTATCTTGTTTTAGTAGGTTCAAAGTGGTAACTCATTAGGTTTAATTTGTATTTCCCTGATGACTATAGTTACATTGAATATCTTTTTATGTGCTTACTGACCATTTGTGTATCTTCCTTTGTGAATCATTTCATATTTGTACATTTTTTCTTGGGTTGTTTTCTGTTTATTATGAATTTGTAGAGCACTTTATGTGTTCTGTATGAAAGTCTTTTGTAAGTGTATGTCTGGTGAATATTTTTCTCTAGCTTGTGACTTGCCTTTATGTTTATTTAATGGAATATTTAATGGTTTCTTTTGAAGAACAGAAGTTTAATTTTGATAAGATTAACTTTATCAATTTTTTCTCCAATAGTTAGTGCTTTTGGTGTCCCAAGAAATTTTTGCCTACACTGATGTCATAAAAATACTTTTGCATTTTCTTCTGTAAGCTTTTCATCATGAAATTAATTTTTCTGTGTGATGTGAGGTAGAGGATATAATTTATCTTTTCCATATAGATATCCAGGTAGTTTTGCTGATATTCATTATAGAACTTATCATGTCAGTCTTTAAAAGTTATTTTAATTTGATCCATGAATAAATACACATACAAGTTTTTAAAAATTACATAGGAAAAGTAATACTAAGTATATGCTACAAGGAATTACTCATTAATCTTTTATGTGGATTTGTCTATCTAACTAAATTTTAAATTTTTGAACACATTTATACTCTGGCTAATATTTCTTCTCCACCATTTCCCAAATGCTTAGTAAATATTTATTGATTGAATGATTGGATGATTAAGGTGGAGGATCCATGAACATTTATTAGTTTCTGTCCTTTTACCTATCTATTTAGTACCTTTAAGCAGTAGCACATGATTTGGAACTCAAGGCAGTCATTAAGTGAAAGTCTAATTTCTTTTCCTGTGCTACTAGTATTTTCTCTTGATTTGTTGTTTTTTTTTTATCATGTTTCTCCCCCAGTTATTCATTACATTTATAAAATCTATAAACTTTCTCTCTTACTCCTTCTTCTTCACTGCTTTCAAACAAGCTCAAGTGTGGAAAAAAAAATACTACCTTAATTTTCCATTTTGCTTTTCCCAGGTACCACTTTTACCTTTCTTCATTCTTTTACTTCTATGGTTCTGCGAAGGAATGCTGTCATATATTGCAAGGGTCTGGTTTTCACTTTAAGGAAAAATCCATGAAATAGCCTTCTCATTCTGGTTTATGCAAGGACCATCCTAAAACCAACTTTTACCAGTTTTAGAACTGCCCATGGAATTTTTGTTTATAATTCCACCATGACCAAAAATGATAACCTAATGATAAGTTTGTTTGAGGTCTTAAACAAGAAGTGTGGCTTTACTAGTCGATGGTGGGGAGAAGTAATTTATACCGTTGCACTCTTCTTCCTTTACCAACTCCTTGTCATTTGACTTTGCCTTCCACCACTTTGTTAACATTGGAAATTGCTCTCTTCATAGTATCCATATCAGATTAGGCCACCCTCAGTCCCCACAAAAGGCAGGTTGGATAGTAATTGCTCCCATTCCATTATTGCTACAATGCTGTGTTTGATACTGAACACTCAAATTCAGGATGTATGATCCAAGAAAATCAGACAGACTCCCATGATGCTTTTTTCCTTCTGGTCTTCTTCACTGGCTACCACAAGGGAGACGTGCTATCCTTTGAGGTCATGAAGTTGCCAAGCCTCAACAGTTCCTCCTTGTCATTACGTGGTGTCCTACACTAGAGAATTTGGGCCTTTTTCTAAGTCTCCTTTCATTACTAATGAGTTGACTGCTGGCCTGTACACTATCTCCACTCTGAATCCTTGTCCCTAGGAAACCTCTGCTTCTGGGCTGCCATGTCCAGTCTCTCTACTGCTCAGGAAATGGAGTCTTGACTTACACTTAAGGATGGTGTTTAAGCATTTTCTTCCTATGGGAATGCTTCCCAGGTGATAACCATCGGTCTGGTCCACCTTACTCTTGAGTATTCAGCACATTCTTGAATATCTTTGTGCTCTGACCTACTATGCAGATATGAAGAGCTTCTGAATTTGGATCTGAGGTTGTGGCATTGCGCACCCTCTTAGACATTAAACCTTCTCATTCCAGAGCCAGACCCTGGGGTGGAGGGTGTGCCTCCCACCTCTGTCCTGCCTGGTGCTGGGTTCCTCAGTAATTCAGAAAGTTGTATCCCCTTTATGCTTAAGGATTTGCTATGATACTGGCATATAACAATTTTACCTGCTTAGCTTTTTGTCATCACTATTTCAAACACTTCATGTTGTCTGCTGAGATAGAGTGGGGAGAATTTGTTCATATTTTTATTTGCAGCTGTGGATATTTTGTCTCCATGTAGTTCTCTCCCTTTGTTCAGCTCCTTCTGTCCGGTTAATGACAAGCTTTTGTCAGAGTAAGTTTTCATTTCAGGAGACCTGATGGCGGTATTTAAAAATAACATTTCAAATAAAATATTGCTTGGAGAAGTTTCTTCTGGGTTTCTTCTCTTAACAAAACAAAATTGGGCAGGATTTGACCTTAAAAAGGAACTGATGCCTATACGTATTAAAAGAATAATTTAATATGGAAGAAATCTATATTTAAGAAATGTTTATAATCACATTTTATAACCACTTTTTCCATAATCTTTTTTGGGAACTGTTGCTCTAATGTTTTTCAATGATTTGGAGTCAGGTGACATTAAGTTGTGATTTCACCCAGCTGCTACTTTGGATAGGCAAAGACTTTCTGCCTAGTCTGTACCCATGGGAGGTTTTCCTCCTCTATTTCTTACACATGTAAATTCAACTTGTTTGAGTCATTCCCTCTCCCTTTTCCATCTCCGGGAAGCCTCTCTTAAAAGGCCTTAAAAGGCCTCTCTTTTCAGTTTTTCTCTTTCTTCTTTTCTTGGTCTTTGTTGGAAGGTCTCTGAAAGCACCTAAAATATCCTTAACTTTAGTATCCTCAGTGATAATCCATTTAGCAAACCCTTAACCGCTGCTAATCCAATGACTTCACTATTTCAGCTGCACACTCTCAAGGTCCTTCTCTAAGATCTTGAATTCTGAAAGTGTCCTTTCTGACCACAGTCCTTTTTTTCATCCTTCCACAGCGTCTTATCTTATCGCAGTCCTTCTTAGACTGTTGCTCACTCGTGGCCTTCTCTTCCTACCTTGATTGGAGTTCCTCTTAAATCTCTTTAACTGCAGGTCTGACCAGTAATGCAGTCTTGTTCCATTCTTTGGGTCTTACTCCATCCTGCAGTAGTGCTCAAGAAAGACTGCCTGACACCATTGCCATTCATCCTTAAGGAATATTTCCAGTCACAGTCAGCTCTTCTTGATTCCTAATCAGTATCATGTACATTCACTCACCAACTCCTGGAAATCTTTATAACTTTCCTCAAAAAATTCAATTCAGCACTCAACTAGCTGTCCTTAATTATATTTTCAAGAAATTAGAATCCATCAGACATGGACCCTATTAATTTCACCCATCTCCATCTCAATGTTTATCTCATTAACCAGCCACTATTTTTGTTCTCTTATCTGAAAGGAAAAGATGAACTTTCTTTCCAAGGCTGCCTTTGTACTCATCTTCATGTCAAGTAATGAACCTGTCTCTATCATTTGCCACCAAATTTAATCTAAATTCATTGTTTCTAATTCAGTCTTCTTGCCCCTGCAGTTTTAATGTCATTCTTGTCATATCAGTGGAAGTGCTCCAAAGTCTTGTGGCATTACCTGATGGCCAGAGTTGGGTTTCTGAGTCTCCTCTCATTTTCCTTGACAGTGCTCCAGGGTTTATCACTGCTGACTACTCGAGTCATTGAATATTCTGCACCCTTCATTTTTATAACATACTAGAGACCTGAAATCTACTTTAATTAATCTTGATAAAGAAGTGACAATCTCAAGGCATCCCTTCCTTTTCCCAGTAAGTGCTTTATTAAACTGGAAAGGGATCACTTTACTTATATTATTACAGTAGCTACATTTTAATCAATTAAATGATTCTATTTTAAATAAACTTAGCTTAATTTTATGTCCTCCAAATGTGAATAGATTTTAACAAAAAGAAACAATTGCTAAACATGTGTGATAAAGATCTATTGTATAAAAATAATGCATCAAGAAGATTAACTTAATAATGATATAAACTGTTCTGGGTTGTATAAAGAGAAAGTGGTGTCACTGAGTTATGCACATTTGCTAGGTGACTTTTGTGGATGTACCTTAAGATAGAGACAGAATGCAGAGTTAGAGAGGAACACTAAACTTCCTATAAATTGGCCTTTTTATGATGAATCAAGTCTGGGGTAGAAAGATGGGAGAGAACTAAAGTGCTTGGTTTCATATTCAAAAAGATTTGGTGACTATTAAACAACACCTCATCCTATTCTAACTTCTTACCATCAGGCCTGTAGTGGAACCAAAATATGCCACTATTTTTGCTCAAAACCAACTTGGTGTTTTCCAAAGAGACAAAAAAAACGTAACTTGAAATAATAATGTAAAAGCAGTTAGCATTTAATATGTATTTTATGGGTGAGGAAGGAATTTATCATCCTTATTTTTCAGCTATGGAAAATGTGGTTCAGAGAATCTAGGTATCATGCTGAGGTCACTCAGCTACTAAATGGAACTGGGCACCTACTCCAGGTTTCAGCTTCCAAACTTCTCACTCTTTTTCTTTCCTACGCTATAAGACTGCAGATTCAACAGCAGAGAACTGGACTTCCAGTCCTACACTTCTGTTATTTCATTCTGTAACAACAGAGGAGTTATTGAATCTCTCTTAGCGCCAGTATGGTCTTCTGTAAAAAAGAGGTAATAAGAAGTTTTAGAGGGAGAAATCAGCCAAATCTGAAATGTGGGAATTTTATCGGATAAATGATTTGAATAAAAAGGAATGGGGACCAGAGCCTGAGACTTAATAGACGTATCAACCAAATATGATGATGCCTGGTCTTGGAGGTGGGTGCACTGGCAGGGGCTGCTTTGATTTAAACAACAAACTAAAAAAATATGTGTAAACAAATCACAAAATTCGAACGTGAACTAGATATAATTAAGGGATTAAGGTGATATTAAGGGATTCTTAGGAATATTATAAAATATGATAATAGTATTTGTGAATGTTATAAAAAAAGTGTTACCTGTTAATGATATGTGCTAAAAGGTAAACAAGTGAAGTGATATTCAGTGTGAGATTTGCTTTAAAATATTCTTGTAAATATAAGTGAGGTGAAGATAGATGAGAAAGATTGACAAACAGTAATTGTTAGAGCTGAGAGGTGGGTGCATGGGAGCTCATTATACTGACTTTTTGAATGTGTTTTAAATTTTCCATAATACAAAGGAAAAAAAAATACAGAGAAGAAATAAAAATGGTGAGACAGATATCCAAGTTCACTTTCAGATGTAAGAGTGAATTATGAAGAAATCAGATATAACTTTTTTAAATTATTTATTATGGCATTTGTGCATGGCAAAGTATAATTTTATTTTTTAATTATTTTTAAATTGGATTTTTGAAAGTCCCCTGACTAATCCATAAATGCTGCTTATCTCCACCACATGCAGTTTCACACCTGAATTGGCTTTGCTAAATTAATTTGTCAGGACTCTTTTATCAAGAAGTTAAGTACCCAGGATTCAGGAATGTTCTTTAGTTCCATGTCATTGATTTTGTTGGAAAAATAGTGACTCACCACGAGTATTTAAAATTTATTAAAGTGTTCTTTCTAATGTTTAGTACAGATTCTAAAATTTTAACGCATATTTGAACTGGAAATATAGGGAGATAAAGGATTAAAGAAACCATAGTCAGCAAATTTGCTAATTGTGTCATGTAATATGTATATCAGTCCCTTGTGAAAGAAGGGGTGGATTATTTTACATTTAGTTTTAGTCATAAGAGACAAAATAGTTAAAAGGATTAATAATAAATCAGTAAGAGATGGCTTTTACCTTAAAAAGCCTTAATATTTACACTCAGCTGGCATATATTTTTTTTCATCTTTTCTATGTGGTCATCAACAGAACCAGTGAAAGGGGGTTGTGTGTTTTTTCTAAATTTTCTAAATTTCATAAATAATTAAATATTTTTGACCAAAAGAAGCAGGCTAATTTTTGCTATAGTGAACAGTGATAACTTGACGAAAGATGCTCAACAAGTACTAGAAACTCACTTTTATTATCTGTGGCATTTTTGTCAGTTTATGGTTATCTTGTCAAGTAATAAGGCCCATGATGACTGAACATGAGCTTGTGACAATGATGTGTTTCTCTGTTTATTTCTGTGCTACTCTCATTGCTCAGGGAGCTGCTTTCTTTGTCCCACACTGGCCATGACTGCCAAGTGTACTAGTCAAAACAATTTCACAACTGAACATTAACGGACTCAAGAACATTAGCAGAAGCAAATATAAGCCGGATACCATAGTAACCCATGGAGTCTGAGGAAATGGTATTCTATTAAAGGGAAAGATAATGTTCCAAAATAAAGTTTGACATAAACAGATTGGCTTCTCATTCTTAAAGTATCTCTTAATGTGAAATAAACTTCCAATTTTATTGTGTCCATATTTGCTACTATCATCATATTTAAAAAATTCTGTTAATATTTGATACATTTTTTAAAAAAGATTTTATTTATTTGACAGAGAGAAACACAGCCAGAGAGGGAACACAAGCAGGGGGAGAGAGAGAGAAGCAGGCTTCCCGCCGAGCAGGGAGCCTGATATGGGACTCGATCCCTGGTCTCCGGGATCATGACCTGAGCCAAAGGCAGTCGCTTAACCAACTGAGCCACCCAGGGGCCCCTTGATACATTTTTAAAATAAGAACAATTGAATTCCAAAGTAATGGAGGGAGGGAGATAAAATTACTTTAGATGGAGGTAGTTTAGGATTTTTAAGATTGTGTGATAAATTTTAAGAGAGGCAACAGGCAAGTATGGGCTAAAAATCAATATGATTTTTAGATTCAGCACTAACAGAAATGTCACCTCACTCAGAAAGGATAATAGGAAACATACCCTTCATTCTCTTTTTTCTCATTTTTTTAAAACTTATATTGGTCAGTCAGCATTCTTTAAATAACATTTACTACAGTGGGTCTCAAACTTTTCATATTTGAGGCAAACTCTTTAGTGCTCAAACTACCCTTGAAGGTATTAATAGCACCAAACACAGAAAAAAATAAAATAATTAACTTTTTAAAAATTCTTTAAAACTTTTTAAAATTTAAAAATTTTAAACTTTTTATTTTAATTTTTTTTAAAGATTTTATTTATTTATTTGACAGAGAGAAACACAGCTAGAGAGGGAACACAAGCAGGGGGAGTGAGAGGGAGAAGCAGGCTTCCTGCTGAGCAGGTAGACCAATGTGGGGCTCTATCCTGGGCCTCCAGGATCATGACCTCAGCTGAAGGCAGACGCTTAATGATGGAGCCACCTAGGTGCCCCAAATCTTAAAACTTTTTAAAATGAACTTCTCATAGTGTCTATTCCTAGGAAAGTATCATAATTTCAAGAATTCACATCATCACTTTTCAACATGTGTCACTTAATATAACGGTTTAGTGCCAGACAAAATCTCTTAGTACACAGGAGTTAAATTCCTGCACATTGCAGGCACATTCACATCTTTCAACATTTGGCTACATACCAAGGAACAATATGGTAAATAGCACAGGGCAGAACCACTGATTTATTGTTTACTGGGTCCAAAGCCCTATAATAAGTTCCATGCACTCTTTCCATCTCTTAGTTTGTTTTCAGTTACACAGAGGACAAATACAAAATGAGAAATAGATTTCTACACAAGAAGTTTGCAAGTGGATACTTATATCTATATTCAATCACAAGGATTCTAGGACAGGTCAGCACATTTTTAGAAAAAAGGCAAGTTAAACAATATTAATTCTGTCATTGCAGGCCCAAGATAATAATAAGAGAAAGGGGGAAATAATGAAAAGAATGTAGGCTGAAGAGGGGAAAAAGAAAGATGGAAAGAAAGATGGAGCAAATAAGGAGCCAGTGATTTACAACCAAGAATTAATTTAGGGATGTGTATTAGTTTTCTAACTTATCTACTTAGAATTCAATTTATTTTGATTCCTCTTCTTTTACAATACATATTTAATATATTGACACCAAATTAAGTTAAATGTATAGGGTTCAAAGGCATGCCAGCAGAGGAATGATCCAAGGAAACTGAGTCATCTTTAATTTCATGAAAGTGAAAGTTAACAGCAGTAGTAGAAATCATCAGTTATTTTAAAGGATAGCTTGTAAAGGAGGAATCATACATACTCATTGTGACTCATACATAGGATGATTGTCCTTGTTTGTGTGTCCAGCATTATCTCAGGTCATAAATGCTGTCCTTCTGTAATTACTAAGAGTGTCCTATTTTGAAAGTGTTCTGGCTTTCATGATAGAGAATATAACCACCTTATTCATAAACTGAAGTTATAGTGATGCAGATTTTTACTCATAATTAGGGAGAACTTACCATAAGTTCAAATTATCCAAAATGAGAGAAATTGTATTATGAGCCAATAGAAACATTAGAAGTTCTCAATCAGATGCTGAAAAATTGAGTATTTCAAAGGGTCTAAACTAGATAAGGATTAGATGAGTAGAGCTATTAGTTTGAATTATATAAAAGTACCACTATCTGGCTGTATTAGATGTAGAAAAATGTCAATTTCATATAGTTCAACCTAATATAAAGTCCATCAACACTCTAAGGTTAGTCTATTTTATGCTTCTCATGTTGTAGAGGCATGTATATATTTGCAAAGAAATCTAAAAATTATTTTAAAATCTTAAAAGTTTTTCTCAGAAAAAATGAAAATTAAGATATCTTTTTACTGGATACAACATTAATAGAAAGTCAAAGCACATTAAATCAGAGGGATAGTATTGAAAGCTGAGAGGAGAGTTGGATGTATTTTGATGCCAAACTGTAATGAAGTGTCAGCGCTCTGTACTAGCATTTCCTGTAAGGGATAAGATTCCTAGAAAAGAATTCAGAATACGTTTTTTTTTAAAAACAAAGTGTTGTAATATAGTCTGGGAATGCTATAAAGGCCATGTTAAATTAAACCATGATTGATGACAGTTAAGATTAATGAAAGGCTTACAAAAGTAGACTACTATTAATTGATTTGTAAGATTGCATTATAGCCATGTTTTCTAAACCGATAACACTCACAGGGACCCCTTTCATGTGGGATATTACATTAAGGCAATGGTAATCTCCAAGCATATTAACTGACAGACATTCCAGAGAATCAAGGGACAGAAAAACTCACAGACCCATACTAAGGTGCCTTGATTCACAAAGTTTTTTGAACCAAAGGAAAACACACAGGAAGAAGCAAGAAGAAAGAGTTGGCGATGGGTTAACATACTTGCTGTTGGGTACGAGAAGGGTGGAAGAACCATCCTACTGGAATCTGTGTTGCATAACTTTATATGTCCTGACTCTCTCTCTCTGTCACATTGGCCTTTATTACTGAACATGTGGTTACAAGTTACATTGAACAAGGAGGCTCAGTGAAGGAAGGCAGTTGGAGTCAATGCGTTCTTGTTTTATTGGAGGTGTTTAGGGGCAGAACCTGGTCAGTTGCTCTCACTTTCACTGAACTGGTGAATAGCCTTGCCTTTTCTCTGCACGTGTGCAGTAGAACATACATCGGAACAAAGTGGAGTCATGATGTGTGTCAAAAATAGGGAGCTGACTTAGGGATGATATACCTTTCAATCTGGAGGTGGCATGATTTGTAACTTGTGAGTTGGTCTTTGTATCTGTTTCCATCTCTAAGTGATGCTTCTGTTTATTCCATTTATTTTTATCATATATTTCATTTATTCTATCTGTTAGAGGTAGATATCCATATCTTACAAGTTACTAATTTGCTTTCTATTTATACTTTTTTTGTAATTATACTTAACACTTCTTATGAATATTATCTATGTTTTAGAAGCCAGTTGAATTGTTCACCATCTATACTTAATACACCTTGTGAGTTTCACCTACCACGTTTTGTTTTCTGGTTTTTTACTTAGCAGAATTGGATATTGTTAAATAATACAGCAAGCACACAATGCAGGAAGAAAATAGGAGAGGAAAATGAGGGTAAAGGCTTAGTATCTTGAATTCAGCTCAACCTGGTTATGGTTTATACTTTTACTATTTTGCATATTCTGTATGCGATCTTATGTGACAAGATCTTCCAGTGCTATGACTAAAAAGAAACTGAAAGGCAATGATGTATCAGGTTACTTTATTATTTAATATTTAGGTTTGATTAGTAATTCCATAATTATACATGAAATTTTAAAGTACATAGTTGCCACATCATTAGGGATTGAAAAGGAAGTTGCTATAGGAATTGCAGATAATATAGGAGTCTATTATTTCAAACCCTGTCAAATCAGCATTTACCCCGATGCAAATGCTAATGGAGGAAATTGACTGAAAATCAAATTTCATGTTTAAAGTGAATGAAAGTAACATAAAAATACCTTCATAAATGAAAAACTATGGCTTAAATAGATTAAGTTACCCAAAATGATAGTCCTTATTTTATTCATTTATCCAAGTATTCATTCTTCCATTCATTCTTCTTCTAACAAGGATCACTTAGATGCCAGACACTGTTCTAAGAGCTAGTGATACAAAGATGAGTAAGTCTCCGCTCCCATACTCAAGTTATTCAGCCTGGTGGAGAAGACAGAGAAGTAAAGCAACTGTTAAGCCCAATACGATAACTCTTTTAAAGGGTCTGCTTTGGAGACACGGAAGAGGAGTAGAGAGAGGAGGTACTATAAAAGAAAGCTTCATAAAGGAGTTGAATATTGAGCAACAATTAATGGAAGTGAGGAAATAATTGGGATGAGGGGAGAAGAAACACACAAGTTGTAGAGAGACTAAATAACATTATTAGGGGCACAAAAGGGAAAACAGATGTAGATTCCACGTGGAGAATTTTCAGGAAATGAGACCTTAACATATCTGGTCATAACTGGCTTTTATGCTACAAATGAAGATTAGAATTTATTCTGAAGTGCTTCAAGAATTATAAGTAAGAGGATGGCATGGTTGTATCATCATGTTTGCAGCTGGAAAGATAATTTTGGAAGAGGAATGGAGAGGATTAAGAGTAGATTGATTAGCAGTCCATTATCCATGACAGCTGTCCAGTTGTAAGAGGTAGTGTAGGAAGTGGAGGAGGAGACTCTCAAGTCATTAGAAAGCTACTGAGGATTAGATCACATCTTCCCAACTTAGAATAGTCCAGTAGTATTTCCAGCTCTTCATACCATCATGGTCACAGAGCAGTTGCTGGCTAATACCGTGTACATCTGCAAAATATCTTTTGGCTTAGACTTTAATTCTGGAAGGTATGTGTTGACTTTGTAGTCACTTCACCTATTACATCAGTAATGTTTTCCTCAAGCTTGGCTCCCTGTTATGAAATTCAAGACTGAAGAAATTCACACGTATTTGTGGAATGGGGTTAGTTTTCTTTATTAATACCAATGTAATTAATATCACTATTGCCTTTTATTAAGATACAAAGTAAATATAAAATGATATTATTAATGTTATATAGAATATTTTCCAAAGTAATTTGTTGATTTTTAAACATAAAAGGTACTGACTCTATCTTTCCTCAATCAATAAAGCTCAGGAGATGTATCATATAATTGCTGCACGCATTTTTTGTTTTATTAAAGTTTTATTTATTTATTTGACAGAGAGAGAGATCACAAGTAGGCAGAGAGGCAGGTAGAGAGAGAGGAGGAAGCAGGCTCCTTGCTGAGCAGAGAGCCCGATGTGGGCCTTGATCCCAGGACCCTGAGATCATGACCTGAGCCGAAAGCAGAGGCTTTAATGCACTGAGCCACCCAGGTGCCCAACTGCATGTGTTCTTCAGTGTTCTAAGCCTCGCAGACCTCATTGCTGTAGTTGGTGGTAAACATCTTTTACTGGAACCATTGCCTTGTTAGTCTCTAGAGGCATTAGTTTCTAATTCTTCCTGATAAGACTGTTCGTGGTTAATGTTATTTTAAGTCTTTAGCAGTCCAGCTTTGCCTACTTTACCTCACATGATGTGGCTAGACAGGCTTGGAGAATCTGAATTTTCTGTCATGCTTCATCTCTTACTACCTTGCTTTCAGCCCACAGTGGACTTTCCTTCACTCCTCTTTCAAATACATAAAGCTTGCTCTCTACTTAGAGACCTCGTATGTGTTTTTCCCTCTGCCAGGAACACACTTCTCCCCAATAATCCATGTGGCTCACTCTCTTTTGGGTCTGTGTTCAAATGCCACCTTCTTAGTGAGGCCCTTCCCTGACCATCCTACTAAAAAAATTTGCTGCCTTGGATCAATTCTCCTTCTCTGTTCTATTTTTTTTTTCAATAACACTTAGAATTTTGTAACATTTTGTTAATTGTGTTTATATTTTACCTCTCTTCCCCCCATACCCCATCTTTGAGGTAAGGATCTGTACCTTGTTTTCTTCTCTGTGTTCTGTATAGGAATGTGTTCATATATTTGTGTGGTTATTAAGTATCAACAACCACATTCTCAGCAGGAAATCTGAAAATAAAAGGAATAAATGTGTATTGAAAATTTAAAGAAAAACAATGTCAATGTCTGCATCTTTTTTAATAATATTTTTACAAAGATTTTTTTAATTTTTAAGAAATATTTTATTTATTCATTTGACAGAGAGAGAGATCACAAATAGGCAGAGAGACAGGCAGAGAAAGAGGGGGAAGCAGGCTATCCACTGAGGGGAGAACCCAATGGGGGACTCAATCCCAAGATCCTGAGATCTTGACCTGAGCCAAAGGCAAAGGCTTAACCCTCTGAGCCACCCAGCTGCCCTAAAAAATTTATTTGAGAGAGAGAACGAATGCACAAGATGGAGGAAGAGGCAGAAGGAGGGGGAGAAGCAGATTACCCCTAAGCAGGGAGCCCAATGTAAGGACTCTGAGATCATGACCGAAGCAGAAGGCAGCCTTGTAACCAATCAAGCCATGCAGGTGCCCCATGTCTTTGCATCTTGTTGAGGTTTTCCTGGAACATTCTCAGTTTTACTACTAAAAATTCTGTGTGTTGGGAGTCTTCCCAACTCTGTGCAACCCAGAGCGTCGGTCAGCTTTCATTCTTGTAGTTATTTGTCATTGTTTAATGATTTTATCGCCTAATTCTGCCTTGGGGAGATGACTATGCTACACTATGTGTCCAATAATTCTTAGCAAGATTGCTCATGTTTACTCCACACAAAGGCATCAGGGGCTTTCCCCATTTACTGATAAATCTCAAATTGTCATCTCCATGGTCTTTTGGCTTGATTTGCAGAATGAATACAAGTTTCTCCCACTAATACTTCTCATGTTATTATGAAGTAAGTACTAGAGTAGCAAACTCATTCTGCCACAAATCTACTCAAATCATCTCACTAGCCTGGCCTCCATTTTTCTCTTTCATAAAATGAGGAGACAACATATGTTAAACAGTGTCCTTTTCACCACTAACATTCTAGGGTTCTATTCTGTGGTATTTCTTCTGACCTGCAAAGGAAACTGTTCCTTTCTTCCAGGAGATGGCTTAGTCCTACTGTCCCCCTCAATTAGGGAATTCAGTACTTGGGAAAAAGTATGGGCCTTCTCAAGCCATAAGAGGTGGAAGAACTCTAGTTCTCTTCTCTTCTCTGAGTTAGAGCCTTACTTGCCTTTTCCCTAGTAAGATTTCCACATGGAGAAACGTGTGGTCTACATTTTGCTTCTAAAGTGGCTGTGTTTCCTACTGAATGAAGTTGTTTTTCTTAAAGACTCTCAACTGTCTTTTTGAACAATGTAAAACTTAATTTGAATTTAATAATTGGCCAGCAGTTTCCTCATGGTATATACATGTGTATGACTAAAATAATACATCTTATATACACATACACACATATTAGACTAGGTGTATATTACCATTTCATGAGTTTGAATAAAACCAAGATTATGAACAAGTGATTTCATCTACATGTAGCTCTCATATGAAAATTAAAAAGTGCCTTGGGGGAAAATGTTAGTAATCGCAAATGCCATCATTTGCAATTAATTACTTTACATTTAAATGATGCTTATTAGGTGTTTAGATATAATTTCCTTTGTCTACTGATCTTCACAGTGACTCTGAAAAGGAAAAGCAGGTGTTCAAATCAATTGGATTCTGATGTTTGCTGTATGACTCACTGTGGGTACTTGGAGGAATCAGGTCAGCCCTTGGACCATCCGCTTAGGAAGGTGTATGTATAATGGTGCTTATAATGCCTGCCTTCATTTAGTTCTACCATTTTCCAAGTTGTGCTAGGACTAAATGAGTTAATATTTGAAACTAGGAGAGTGCCAAATACATAAGCTGCTAATATTATTACTGTTTATAGATAAAGAAATTGAGGGTAGAAGAGGTTAAGTGATTTATCCACTTGACAAAACTCATAACTTGTGCACCCAGGACTAGTTTATTAGTCTGGAGCTCTTTCTCTGAGAAGCACAGTCATATGTTAAAGCCAGTCAACAATCCACTCAGCAGAAAGATCAACAAAGATCAAGGCTGCATTATGACTTTATTGGGCCACGAGCATTTTTGTCTTCTTGGGCTCTTTTCACCAAAGAAAAAAATGCCTAGGTTGGATTCATTAAGATATATGCATACTCTTCACTTTTTCTTTGTATTTTAAGGAAATTAAAATTAGAAAATTTCCATGAGTCTCTAAATATAACAAGGGCCCTAGGCCCTGTGCCCACTGTGCCTAATGGTTAAATCACCCTTAAGTTAGGAAAAAAAAACCTGCTTCATATTGAGACAAACAATAAAAATAAGGGATCTTCTATCCCTCTGTTTGGTCTTGCAATTGAGAGAGTGTTCTGGTGAGATATTTCAGCTGCCCCCACAGTGCCTCACAGAGTATACTATAGTTAGCTTCCAAACCAAGTTAGATAAAACTGGGACACCTGCCAGATCCTATTGCCTCACTTTCTGTGAATGATGGATGGGATTATACAAATTTAAAAGTTGATGATAAGTTAATATTTTAAGACATGTAAAATATGATTCTTCCATGTCAGATAATGAAATCTAAGATTAATCACAAACAAATTTGTACTAGGACATGTTGTAGTAATTCATCGTGTTTTCTCCAAAAAGTGGTATCTATGTTGAATGTTCCCAAACAGTGTCAAAGTCGGTGTCTGGAGTAGATGTAATCAGGAAGGAGAAAGAGCCCAGAGTCATGCATTTAAGATGTGTAGGCTCTGTATGATAACCACTGTGAGGAAGAGGAATGCTACCCTGAAACTTTCGTAGCACTTCTTTACTGGTATTTGGGTTCCATTTTGAAAGAATCTATAGAACTTAGGAATTCAGGGCTTGAACTGTATAAAATCATTCGGCTATCTTCAAGAAATAAAGCTAATAAATACACCATTGCTTGGCAATCTTAGGATATGCCTACCCTTCTTTGCTGGCTAATTTTTGGTGTGCGTGACCATCTGAGTTTCCTCAGACAGGAAGGTTTATGAATGCAGGGAATAAAAGCTCATGGGAAAATGCCTTCTGTAACCTTTTCCCTGTTACTTTTCTTGATTGCTGGGAACTTTATTCTCAGCCACATAAAGTGTGTGTATTACATACAATCCCTTACAGATCTTAACTACTCAATTATTATACGACATGGACATCAAACAAACAAAAAAATACTTATAATTAAAGTGATAGCAGTTATCTTTTTGATGCATAAAAATGATGTTTCAAACTGATGGAAATGTATTAATTGAGAAATAAACAGAGGTATCTGAATCCTTAGACCTAGAAACTGATTTCAAGCTGAGAAAGTCATTTACATTAATTATTGATATGTCAGCTGAAAAGTTGTAAATTTGTCATCTTTTGAAGCAGTTTTACTTTATAAAGTTGCTCAATAAAACCCTTCAAGTGTAGGATGGAGGGGTTTATTGCCATTATTTATTACATGTTTTAACATTTTAGCATGACTATTTTTGTTTTGCCTTTTTTAAAAAAATCAAATTAATTAGTGTACTCTGAAAGATTGTACTTAAATTTTGCTTCAGATGGATTCTGGTTATCATCAGCTTCAAACTAAGGAAACAGAATTGTTTACGTAAAATTTTATTTTGATTTATTAAGCTTTTTAAGAGTTGTTTGGGAAGACACTGTGCCTACCTTTTCCTAATACTTACTTATACATGTACATGTTAATTAACTTGCTCAAGAAGCATGTAAAACTAGCTACATGTTAGGATAATAGGCATTGACAAGGTAAGCAGACAGAAAGGAAGGGGAAAGGAAGGAAGGAAGGAAGGAAGGAAGGGAGGGAGGGAGAAAGGGAGGGAGGAGGGAGGGAAAAGGCAGTATAGGGAATTGATAACAAGGGTTATGGAGTCAGAGGGCCTGAGTATGAATATAGTCCCTTCCAATAGCAAAAAATAAACCTTGAAAAAATTACTGCTCTCTGCTCTAGTTTCCTTATTTTTAACACTGGGATAATAGTCCAACCCTAGGAATAGGGTTCTTATGAGAATCGAATGTGTTTATGCATGTTAAGTGCTTATTATAATTATCCCTAGCACTTAGTAAGCCCTCAATAAATGTTAGCTATTAACTGAATAACCCTGCTGCCAAGAATCTCAGTGTATGAGGAAAATGGAAAAATACAGATGTGGATACACTGTAATACAATGCAGTGAATATTGCCATAAAATATCTGCATGAAGTGCTAGGGGAGGCACAGATATGATACCAGATGAAAAAATATCATGGTTATTAGGAAATTGAGATGATGGGAGATTAAAAAAAAAATCACTGCAGGGTGACAAAAAGGAGGAGAGTAATTCTGATTAGGTGAGTCAGACAAGCTTCCAACAGGAGGTTATGTGGAAGTATGTTAGGATTTTAGGAAGCACACAGATGAAAGCACTTGAGCAAGACTGGGGGCATGAAAATGCAGATTTAAGAAATGATGATCAGGTGTCCTGAAGAGAGGGAGTGTCAGAGTTGAGCGAGTTGAGTCTGGAAAGGAAGGTTGGGATCAGGCTGTCCATAGCTTCTCACAATCATATGAGCTCTAGGAAAGCCACTTAAGGATTTACATGAAAAGGTGACATCATTGAATCTGTCTTGAAAAGATAGCTCTGTGTGAAAGAGTGGAATCTTGTATACCCAAAACACAGAACTGAGAAATTCCTGCAATTGTCAGGAAAAGGGAAGGTGGGTAAGAAATGGTTGAGAGACAATAAATTAATGTCCAGCTATCAGAAGTTAACAACTGCAGCAGTGCTCATCACAGGTAAAGGGGTACCACTGCTTGGTCCACCTCCATCTCCCTTAACCTATAGTTCTAGAGTTCGGGCCTCAGTCGGGCCAAATGCTACCTTGGGACAAACTGCTTGGATATCTAATACCCTATTTTCATGATCTACTGGAAACAGTCAAGTTTGTTTTTTGTTTTTTGGGTTTTTTTTGACACATGTGCTTAACTCGGTGGTGGTGTCTTAGAAATGCATAATGCAGCAATTTAAAATCAAGTCTGGAATCTAGCATTATTTAGAGAAAGCAGAGTTATGAAGCTAGTTTTTTCCAGATTCCATGCAAAACAATTTAGCAACTAAAATAACAAAAAGGGCACTATAATAATGTGTTCTTACTCTTAGGGATTATATATTTTTGTATAGACTTTGAGCGAAGCCTTACCATGACACTCTATTGAAAAGAGGGATCTCTGTGGTCTTCTTAAGTATTTATCATCTTTTCAAATGTCAAGTGTTTTGAAAAATTCACAGATAGTACAGAAACATATTGAAATTTCCTGTGGTTTTTCTTTGGAATAAGTGTCTTGAGTGGTAGTTGAGTGGTTAGTATGAATTTGAAAGTAATATTATTTTATACTTTTGTCTTTTTAATTTGAGTTATTTCAATTTCAGAAAACAGTAAGAGGTATTTTGTACAAATATTCAAATTTCTCATAAGTCTTTCACCAGGGTGTTATTAATGTTAATTATTTTATTAATTTGATATAGGGAGTAGTGATATTCTTATTTGAATCATAATGATCCTAATAGCCAAAGAAATAGACAAATTTTGTGCAACTCTCCAAAGCTTGTTGGCAGTATGATTCAATATAGCTTCGTCTTTTAATATTGTAGTTTGACTTCCTATTCTAAAGAAAGGCTAGTGAACTTGTGATAATTTATGTAATATTGTTTTTTAAGATTTTCCCCTATATATATATTATGATGATTTGAAACAATGAACTGATTTCAGGGATGATAGAAAGTATCCATGTCACCTAAGTGTTTAGACTTAGTTTTCTTCTCTTCTCTGATCATCCTCTTCTCAATTCTCTTGTTCTCTTTTTTTATAACTTTCCTCCTTGCTCTTTCTCTCCCCCTCTCAGTAGCTCATTGAACTATCATTTCATAAGAACAATTTTTCAGAAAATGATTATATCATAAGAGATTCATGAGAAATTTCTATTTTATTATTAATAAATTAATGATTATTAACTATTATTAATAAGAATTCTCAAGATATATTTTTCATTTTCAAATAGATACAAAATGGTATTCAACATAGCATATGTCCCCAAGGCATGTAATCTATTGTTTTCCTTTTTTAATCTGCACCTTGTGCTACCAAAGTATTCTTTAATCACTATTAAAGTTTTCTATCTCTGGGATTCTGGCAATTTTGTAAAATATCTTCATATTTTTGTATGGTTCAATAGTGTATTTATATCAACACTTAGCAGGGCAGTTTAAAAGTCTTGTTACCACAAATTTACCATGAGCTGTTTTCAAATTTTACAACTCTTATTATATGTTAGATATTACCCAACTCTGACTTTCTTATCCTAGAATATAAAGAGCTGTTATAAAATTGATGGTAAACTTAGTTTCTTTCAAAATTTTTACAACTCGAAGCAACTTGAAAATGTTGCAAACATTTTCATTTTAAAGGAAGAGTTTTTTGAAATCAAAAGCCTAAAATTTCATTAAATTTGCCTTCAATTAGAATTGTTCACTTGAATCCTACATTGAAGGAACTATGCTGAAATCATGAGTTGTCATAGAAACATCATTGCTGCCAAACTCGACCTTAAAATTAAAACCTTTAAAAAAAAAATGACCATGAAATGAGTTTTAAGAAATAAATGCCTTAGGCAATTTGAATTTGATAGTGGTGATTTTAGTATTAGTGGATACATGTAAAATTCAGATGATGGTATATGCTTGTAAAAGAAGCCATGTAGACATGAAATCCAGTCATTCAGAAATGATTGAAATATTTTTTGATATGTTTCTTAGTTTCACAATTTTTTTCAAAGCTAGATTTATTTTGAAAGAACAAAAAATATTAGAATAAAATTTACTCTTTAAAATGACAATCATGGCGTACCTGGGTGGCTCATAAGTGTTTGCCTTTGGCTCAGGTCATGATCTCCAGGTCCTGGGATGGAGTCCCATGTCGAACTCCCAGCTCAGCAGGGAGCCTGCTTCTTCCTTTCCCTCTGCCTTGCCCCAGCTTGTGCTCTTTGTCTCTCTCTCAAATGAATAAAAACCCATTATTTAAAATGACAATCATTTTGGGCTGAAATTTTATAATATACACATATTCTAGGGAAACCTGGGTGGCTCAGTCCGTTAAGCATGTGACTCTTGATCTCATCTCTCATCTCAAGTCTTGATCTCAGAGTCTTGAGTTCAACTCTGTGATGGGCTCCATGCTGAGCATGGAATCTACTTCAAAACAAAGAAAAACAAAATAAAACAAAACAAAAACCAAAGTGGTTTTACATTATACGTAGATACTTGAACTTACCTTCCCTGTAGTATGAGTACCAAGACGAATTCAGAAATTAATTCATTTTTAAACCTTGATGAGAATAAACTGCTAAGTTTTAAAGATAAGAATATCCATATTTATTTAAGTGTAATTCATCTACTTATATAACTGGCAATAGAGTACTCACATACATATATTATTATTTGCATTTTATTATATTGCTTGTGCGTATGAGAAAGATTGACTCATACTAAATCTTCATGTGATTTAAAACGGAAGACCTCTATTTGTTCTCCTTGTTCTCTGTGTTTGGTTTATATATATTAAATATATATATATATATTTATTTTTAAACCAGATACTTTAGCAAGTTAGTCAACTGTATTTTTTTATTTATACTTCAGTACAGAAAGGCAAGCATTAGAACATGTATGTTTAGATGCAGAGCAATCAGAAATAAACCTATATTGGCATTCCATAAGTATATTTGATTTTCATAATATGCATTCCACACCAAAGGATCCTGGATTTAACAAATGCAATTAAGCTGCTACCATTGATGAATGCTGGCAACTTAAATAATTAACAGGTTGATTTTTAAATCAAAGCATACTTGAATTCAATGTGCATGTCTACTCTGACCATTAGTGTTTGTTTTTTAGCTTTCAGCTATAAAATACATATGACTTTTCCATATGTAATTGGGGTAGCAGTTCTCAAGGTACATTTTCTATTTACATGTTTATATTTAACTATCACTACTTTATAGTTATCTCATTGGAACTCTCCGGTATAGCTCAAGTGAAATGTACTACTCAGGTATTGAATTTTGATTCACGTATGCCTCGCATATTTGAGATATACTAGGTTAAATTGCTGATTTAAAAAAAAATAAAATTAAAGTTCTCACTCTGGAAGCAGGTTGGCTAATGGTTTCCTTGACTCGAGGTAAAATGTATTCACTGCTTAACTGATTGTCACAACTGTGTTTTGTTCACAGAATTTTATCTAAAATAAATTCTTTCTGTCATTTATCAAGTCAGTTCTTACAGGCAACTCCATTGAGTCCAGCTGGCAATTGGGGAGAACACCTGTACAATTAACCATTGTTTTTAGGGGAGGGACATTACTTTATAGCCAGTCGAATATTCTTGCCTTGCTGTCTATAAAATAGTTTCTTTCCTTTCTTCTTTAGTTTACTTCCTTCTTTCCATTTTCCTTGGAAATGAAATATAATATTCCATTTTAACTTTGCTTTAGTATTTTATATTTGAGTCCTTTTGTCTTAGAATAAATTTAACCCTCTTAAAAGCTAATAAATTAGCTTATTACTGCCTCATAGATGCTGGCAGAAGGCAAGAGGTTCCTGGATCAGAAGCAAGATGCTTTATTTCTCAGGGCCCTGTAAACAGTATGAGTATCCACTTATGCATCTACTAGCCTTGCTCCCAAGTTCCACGGGGACAACACAGAAGGGGCTCAGACACATTGATACATCACACCTGAGGAAAAAGGAACTTGGGCAATCTACATTTTTATAGCTAGCAGTAGGCAAGCCTGTTCTTTGTCGCAGACGGGGAGACGGGGAGACATTATCTCAACTATGAAGGTTGCTTACTGCAAATACAAACAGAGAGATGGCCTGGGGGAGAAGCAATCATGGTCCTGCAGTCTTACAGGAATGCTAGAGATCCACAGAAGATTCTATCACATTACACTGTCAGTGTTTTGACATGCATAACCCTATTTTAGGTAGGTTTGGATGCATATTTCTTGCATTTTTTTTGCACATGACTCACTGAATGTGTATGTGGCAAACTATGTACTTACCAGTTCAGTTTCTTTTTTTAAAATTTAAGTTCAACTTAATTAACATATGATATATTATTCATTTCAGAGGTAGAATTTAGTGGTTGACCACTTGCATATAACACCCAGTGCTTATTATATCAAGTGCCCTTTTTAATGCCCATCACCAAGTTACCCCATCCCCCCACCCACCTCCCCTCCAGCAATCTTCAGTTTGTTTGCTATAGTGAAGTCTTTTCTGCTTTGTTTCCCTCTCTGATTTCATCTTATTTTATTTTTCCTTCTCTTTCTCTATGTTCATCTGTTTTGTCTCTTAAATTCCACATATGAGTGAAATCATATGATATTTGTCTTTCTCTGGCTGACTTATTTCCCTTAGCATAATACCCTCTAGTTTCACCCATGTCATTGCAAATGACAATATTTCATTCTTTTTGATGCCTGAGTAACATTTCATTGTCTATATATATATACCACGTATTTTTTATCCATTCATCTGTCAGTGGACATCTGGGCTCTTTCCATAGTTTGGCTATTGTGGACATTGCAGCTATAAACATTGGTGTCCATGTGCTCTTTTGAATCATTACGTTTGTATCCTTTGGAAAAACACCTGGTAGTTCAGGAGTCAGAACCAACCTTGGTGAGGTTAAAGCAATGTATTTTCATAATTAAGTCAAAAATGGGTGTGTGAGAGGAATGTACTCCTGTTGATTTAATCTGGTTGATTTTTTTTCTTTTTTTTTTCTTCTTAGTTGTCACTATTGACTTGGGGGTTGTTTTTAAATACCCTCAAGTATTCCTTCCTCATAGGAGCAGGGGAAACTGTATAAACTTTAAATTGGAGAGGAACAGCCAAATGCAATTTCCTACAAAATATAATAATTGTGGAATATTTAAAATAACTGGCATTCTCTTCATTTCCATTATTTGTCAGATAAAATTCAAATCCATGAAGGATGGAAAATAATAGAAAAATACATGTCGAATGACAAAATATGTAGTAAATTTATTATCTGTCCCTACAATATTAGTAGATTCCTGTATGGTTTCTCTGTCAATAGTCTCTTTGGATTAGTTAACCTTCCTTTTTATCACAAGTTAATTTCTCCAAAATCAAATATGATAATATTAAATCTATGCTTATAAGCTTCAGGTGACTCTCTGTTAGCTATTGAATAAGATCTAATTTACTTAATTTGTTGTACAGTTTGCTTGCAGCCTGATGCCAGACTGTTCCTCTCACCTTGTCTTCTGCCATTTCTCTCCATCTTTCCTTAGCTCTGTAACCCTGAACCTAGTATGGTTTCAGGATTATATCATAACCTCTCATATGCCTGCTATTATACTTTGCCTAGAAAGATATTACTTCCCCTTGTCTTCTGTGCCTGTCCAGAGTTAATACTTCCCTTCTTGGTCATTTTATGGAATCTTATTCATATCTCTGTAATAGTTGTTAACTCAAAATATATTTGTACATCTGATTGCATGTCACTAAACATGAGAAAGTGAAGTGAATTTAATCCTCATATTCTAAGAGCTTAGGTTAGTGTCTGGCTCATAGTGCTCAAGTATGTTGCTTAAATAAATGATTATTTAAAAATTGGAAACCAGAGGTACCTGGGTGGCTCAGTCAGGTAAGTGTCTGCCTTTGGCTCAGGTCATGATCCCAGGGGTCTGGGATTGAGCCCCACATTGGGCTCCCTGCTCAGCAGGAAGTCTGCTTCACTCTCTGCCCTTCCCTTGCTCATTCTCTCCCTCCCTCTCTTTCTCTAAAATAAAATTTAAAAAAAATTAAAAAATTAAAAAATAAAAATTAGAAACCAGATAGAATCTGGTGAACTAGAATTATCACAAGGAATTTCTACTATAACTTGATTTTAGAAAAAGGATTTTTTTATTCTCATAGAAAGTTTCAGTTATGCAAGATGAACAAGTCCTAGAGATCTACTGTAAAGTATAGTGCCTACATTGTATACTTAAAAATTTATTGAGAGGGCAGATCTTATGTTAAGTGTTCTTATCACAAAATAGTAATAGTAAATAATAAATAGAGAAGGCAGAAGGAAACTTTTGGAGGTGAAGGGTATGTTTATGGCATGAGCAGCAGCGATGGTTTCACAAAAGTATACCTTATCTCCAAACTCATCAAGTTGTATGCAGTAAATATGCACAACTTTTCATATATCTACCATACCTTCACAAAATGGTTAAAAATAATTTTGTGTTAGCTCTGAACATTAGTTTGAGCATTCTCTCAGCATTTTGGATAGTTGGATAGTTTGGATAGTTTTAGGATGAGGCAGTGAACTGTCTGAAATTCCAGTCTATGGTCATTATATAATCTTAACATGACAAAATATTCCCCTACTGTTACCCTCCAGAGACTTTAAATATCTTTTCTTTTGAAATGTCTATGTGTTTGTATTTGTGCTTGTGTTTTAATTTTCAGATTAAGTACCATGCCTAGAAGTCTATGGCTTTGGAAAGGAACACAGTTTGACAAATCTTAATCTTCCTAACCAGAAGATTGATGGTTTGCAGAAATTTAAAATACCTTTCAATGCCATAAACACTACTAAAAATTATACCAACCTAGTCTCTGACCAAGAATAAAAAATGACAGAAATCTAAGCATAAATGCCTGTAACTGAAAAGCTTTCCATTAACCTTGCTGTAGTTAAGATCCCATGGACTCAATGACCATATTACTTTACTGACTTGTACTGGCTTGTATGTGATTTTGGCAAAGAGAAATGGAAAGTGTGTCTTTTTCAGACATAGTCTATGTTTATCCTGTTTACTTGTGGTATTTTTAAAAATTAAACTGTTCACACAAAGGGGCTACCCTTTTTCTCAGTGAGCTCCATTTTGTAATCTGAACTTTAGTATATTGAAATACTACTCCTAGCATCCACAGCAAAGAGCTTTCTGACTAAATAAACTTAGCAGTCAAAGGTCTGGTCTGTACACTCACTTGGGTTATTTTCAATTCTCCCGAGACTGAAATCACCATAGCGATGACATTTTATTCTACCTACAGCCTTATTGGAGATGCCTAATAATATACCATTTATCAGAACAGATTAGTTTATTTTGGTGTTATAATAACACTTTTTTACAGGCATTTAAACTATCCCACCTACTTTGCACAGCCTTTTCAATCTTGAATTCTTTCCTCTATTTACAGGCAGAATCATTGAGCTCAATCTGTTTTAGTAGGGAAAAGTATAAAACAATTTGAACTTAAAATTTAGAATAAGATTTAATAACCCTTCCAGGCATGTAGTAACCCAAGCTCTGGCACACGGTAAGATTTTGAGATCCAGGGCAACAACTGAAAGTATAGTTAGACATAAAGCTAAGGGGAACTAAGGTCTGCTTTTTAAAAGATTTAAAAAATGAAATGGAATGTCATAGACAGGACAATGTGGAGTCCAAAGAGTCAGTTGGATAGATGTGATCTACACACCTCAGTAAAATGTGCCAAAGAGAGGAAAAGATAGCCAATCCGTGTGGGAAGAATGAGGAGAAATTCCCCCTGAACCATGTGAAAACACAGGAGGAACCCTTTTCTATGGAACTCGTGATCTTACTATTAGGTGGTCTGAGACAACTCACTGGGTAATGCATATTTCCAAAGCTGGAGACCACAAAATACTGAAATGTTCTATACATGTTTATGGGCCTCATTCACCTTTCCTGTCTACTCCTTTTCTCTTTGATCCTTCTTACTAGTAGAGTCTAACAACCTGCCTGAGTTCGTGAAGATTTCTATTAACATTAAGAGAATGGAGAAATGATCTCTTCTTGCTTTTTTCCCATACTGGCTTCTTCAAACCTATTACTATAAAGGCAGTCTTTAATTCAACAGGTACATTATTTTTTTGTAAAGATTTGGATTTACAGGTAAGTAGTAGATCTTCAATAAATGAAAGATATATCAGTTGGCTTTACATCAGCATAGTATGAGGTAGTTCAAATTCAACAATCAAATATCCAGTCATACTAAGCAACCTAAATGTATAATTTCATCTGTGACTGACATGAATGGTCTTTTCCCCGTAAAAGTGTTTTCCTTCCTTTGAAGATGACCATGTACCACCAGAACTCTGTGCCTTTTACTTATGCTTTCCCCCTCATCTGGCATAAACATCTTTTAATTTTCAGCTTTCTGGCCTCTCCTTCATGATCCTATTTCTGAACCTCTCCTTTAAAATCAATACTCCCTCCTTTGTACATGCTACCTCCTTTTTTTTTCTGATATAGATGAAGACATCACCATTGACAATCAGATCTGCCTTTACAAACCTTTATCTCAGACTTTGTTTCAGAAAATTTCCCAAAATGAACAGAGGGTATTAATAGTTTACTTCTTAGGTAGTTGCCCCATGAATAAAAGGGTTTCTATGGAAGACAAGTCAATTTGCTGAGAGTTCTTGGGGTGAAATACTTGAAATTTTTCTTGGTGTGGCTTTAAGGTCAAATAGACAAAACGAAACAACAGAGACTTTGGACACAGAGACAAACTGAGGGACTTGGAGGGAGTGGGGTGGAGGGATGGGAGAGCCTGGTGGTGGGTACTGGGGGCACCTAATGCGTGGAGCACTGGGTGTGGGGAATGGGGAATGAATCTTGGAACACTGGAAAATAAAAAATTTAAGTAACAACAACAACAAAAAATAGACAAGCTCAGATGCAGGCATTACTGTTAATTCTCTGAGTGATAGTGGGATGGCCATTTAATACTCTGAGTTGATTTTCTCATTTTTAGAGCAGGGAGGAGCTACCATTGTGTAAAGATATATCAATAGGCACACGTTTTTATGTGCACTGATCACCTCTAAAAGGTTGTAGAAATGGTTATAGTCTTTCCCTCCAGGTGGAGGAACTGGGTGCCTTCCAGGTGTCACAGATGGGAGAGAGACTTCCTTTTTATGGTAGACCACTTTCCACTTTCAGAACATTGTACTATTACATGTATTATCCATTCAAAGGAGAATGATTTAAAAATTAAAGCATAATGAAGTATGAAATTTCCAACACAGTTGCTGACATGATATTCAATATTCTCTCCACCTTCTCTATTTCATTCTCCAATTTACCCTCTTTGAAATGGTATCCATAGGAAAATATACTCACCCTTTCATAGAAGTTTTAGTTCTACCATATTTTAGAAAGTTCTACCATATTTTAGACTATTAACTAAAATGAATAAGTATAAAAGGTATTGGTGTTTTAAGAAAATTCCAACTTTGATGATTTAACTTTTCTTCTTTTTGTAAAAGACATATAGATCTAAAAACATGATGATAGCACATTCATTACTCTAAGGGATATTTTCATTTTCTGCTGTGGGCTTGTCAGACAGTATTCTAGACTCTTGAACAAGGCAAAAAAATATCCCTCTCCTTTCAGAGGGTTAGCTTCCAGGAGACCGTGATAAATAGTAAACATGAGGCATAAAGAAATTAATTTAGTACAGTAGCAGGTGGAATCCTCTAAGAGGAAATAAGACAAAGAGGAAGATGAGGAGAAAAGAGAGAGCTGGGATGGGTGCTGACTTTAACTGTGGTCAGTGTGGTCATATTGAGAGAGGCTTGAGCTGAGACTTCGGACAGGGGTAGAGCCACATAGCCATATGGGGGATAGCATTCCAGGCAGAGAGAATAACCATTTCAGAGCTAAACAGAAGTGGGCCTTTGTGTTCAAGGAGTACAAGGGAGTGTAGAGTAGGTGTGATTCAGAGGAGGTATGGTAGGAGAGGAGATCTGGGAGGAGATCAGTTAAGATCATGTAGAGCCTGTAAGACACATTAAAGAAGTCAGCTTTTATTTGTGTGAGATAGGGAGACATGGAGGGTTTTTGGCAGAGGAATGACAAGTGCTAACTCCTCTTTCAAAAAGGATCATTCTGGTTGCCTTGTTCAGAATAAACTTATGGTAAGAGAAGAAGGAAAGCAAGAGATAGTATTTATCAGTGTATAGCATTTATCAGTGTAATATGGGCAAGGAACTGGTTCAGAGTGGTGGTACTAGGTTTGGTATAGGGATGTGAGTGAAAAATAAAGCCAAAGATACTTAAAACTATGTGGGCTGAGCATCTGGAAGAATGACATCTCTATTAACTGAGGTAGGGACACCTGAGAAAGGATCAGAACCGAAAGGGGAGATATTGGCAGTTCATTTTTTGAACAAATCAAGTGTGAGATGACAGTTAAATATCTAAGTGGAAATGGTGGTAAAGCAGAGAGGTCCAGGCCGAAGACAAGAATGTGTTAGTCATCAGCCTAAGTACAGTAGTCCCCTCTTTGCCCACATTTTTGCTTTCCACAGTTTCAGTCACCTGTGTTCAGCCATACTCCAAAAGCAAATGATCCTCCTTCTGATGTATGGTCAGCATGTTGAAAGTAGCCTGAAGTCTACAACACAGTGCCTACATCATTCTCCTCACTTATTCTCATCATGTAGGCATTTTATCATCTCACATCATTATAAGTGGGGTAAGTGAATACATTACAGGAAGATATTTTGAGAAAGGCCACAATTATTTAACTTGTATTACAGTATATTGTTCTAATTATTCTATTGTTGTTTTAATCTTTTACTGTGCCTATTTTATAAATTAAACTTTATCATAGTTTTGTATGCATGTGGAAAAAGTATATGTGCGTTTGGTACTATTCATGGTTTCAGGCACCCGCTGGGGTCTTGAAAGTATTCCCCTCAGATAAGGGGGCATGGCTATTATAATGAGTGATTTCCAGCTCTTTCCAGCTCCAAAGCCTGCTCAGGGACCTATCAACATATAAAGGATATCCTGGTTGACCCAAGAGCGGAGAATGCAGTCCTAGTTCCTGAGGTTTAAGGTCTACTTGATAATTCAAAATCAAAATAGAAGAGAATATCATGAACACTAAGAGTTCATTGGCTACATGATAGTTCAATATCAATCCGGGTGCCAAAGGGAGCAGGGTTGGTTATAATATTGGCTTGTATCAGATACAAGGCTGAGAATTAAGATGGAGAGAGATTATAATTTAAGTAAATTTTTTATGTCAGTCAGGATTGGAAGTTTTCTGGGAATGAGTAGGGTAAGTATTAACTCTAATTCATAATGGTTGGAAAGGAGTTAGAGCTACCACTTTATTGTTAAACATCCAGTAAAATACCAAAATAAAACAGTTTGAGCTGTGACTATACCTGTGACTGTATTCTTGTAGGCAATGACATTATATATTGATTTATGCACACTCTAAGTAGATGAATTGATTCTAAACAGAACATTCAGGTGATCAACCAATGAGGATTTGGTGTCTGTGTATAAAACTGTGTGTCAATCCATAGTCTAATTATTTAAAAAGTAGTTAAATTTACTCAATGTGAAATTTGAATGTGTATGTACATAAACATAAGCATATATGTACACATACATATAATATATACTCATCTTATCCTGTGTAAGTTTCTAAAGAATAGGGAAAGTGTCTTCTTTTCTTTTTTTTTTTAAGATTTTATTTATTTGACAAGAGAGAAATACAGCCAGAGAGGGAACACAAGCAGCGGGAGTAAGAGAGGGAGAAGCAGGCTTCCCGCTGAGCAGGAAGCCCAATATGGGGCTTGATCCCAGGACTCCCATATCGTAACCTGAGCTGAAGGCAGAGGCTTAACCACTAAGCCACCCAGGTGCCCCAAGTGTCTTATTTTCCATTCAATGTTTCCTCAATAAAATAAACTGGAGTCTTTAGTTATAAGTACTAAAGAGTCTGTTGTTTTATACTAACATGAGTGTGTTCCACACTAAATTCTTTCATATCATTCCATTTAAGTGATTATCATCTATTTTAAATGGAAAATTCAGCTTAATTCTACATAGCATGTAAATGATATTTTTCACTTCTGAGTCTTTGAAGATTCCTGATTTGGCTACCAAGTTTGGTCCAGGTGTAATAAGAAAGAAGTGAAATGTTCTCAGCCAAATCATAAAAGCTTATTTAACAGCTATAAAGCAAACATTAAATACCAAATTCTCATCAACAAATATGAGCAATCCCCAGTGCCAATTGTCAGCAAGTTCTGCTAATATATAGCAGAAAACTAAAGAAAAGAACATACCAAATTTGGAGTTTCTTCAAAGAAAATGCCCCATATAAACACAATAAAACACTAAAATCAGAACAACTTTCTTCCCATTAGTTCATTCAGTGATTATAAAGGAAATTTTATAAGTAAGGATTTATGCTATGTTTACATAATGGCTAAGATAAAACTACATCTCATACTCATATTTTGAAATATCTGACTAGTTCAGGATAGAGTTTCTGGAGATGTTGAATCTCCAGGGAGGAGGACTGGAAAGTAAATTATAGAGTTCTCACATGAGTACACATTGATAAGTAGAAATGAGTACATCTACAAAGATGTCACTAAAAGATAGACATATGCAAGAGTTACAGCCACAAATATTTTTGTATCTTTTATAGCTAGAAATTTGAATTAGATTACATAAAACAGGGGTATAGTTTCATTAGATAATGTATGTATTTATATTTTAAAAACTTAATAATTTCTACACGAGGGGCTATGAGATGAGCATGCTCTTATTGAAAAGTGAATTACTGACCTCATTTTGGACACTTGTTAACCTTTTATGGTAACATTTGGTATACATTTAAGAGGTATTTTAGGGTGTTAGGAGAGAGAGAATTTATTTTTTAAGATTTATTTATTTACGTTAGAGAGAGAGCCTGCAAGTGAGGGGAGAGAAAGGGGGAGAGAGAGAATCCTCAGTCAGACTCCTTACTGAGCACAGAGTACAATGGCAGGATTCAATCCCAGGACTCTGCCACCATGACCTAAGCCAAAATCAAGAGTGGGCTGCCTAACCGACTAAGCTACTCCAGCACTCAGAAAATTTATCTTTTGAAAACTTTCTTTAAAAAATTTTTTTCTCTTGTGATTCTTGCAAAAAAAAAAAAAACAAACCCAAAACCCAAAACCAACCCACCCTCCCAAAAACCCTGGAGAGCATGAATATGTTTATGTCCTTTTTCTTAAAGGGAAGTCCACTTTCTACTATGTGTTATATCTGCTTCAAGGAAATACAATCTTTTTGTTATTCCAAAAGATATCCAAAGTAGAAGTAAACAATTTTTCTGCAGTTAATCCACTTGACAGGTGAAAATATTCATCATCAATAAGTTATTTCCATTACCCAGATTTTAGTTAATTTTTACCTGTTTTAACATCATGGCCGTAGAAAAGCTAGCTACTATTCCTGAAAATGTAGCTATTTTAATGATACATAACAAAACCATACAAGTTTCAGAGTAAAACTCCTTAAGCATTTTTCCTGCTTGAATATCTAAAGCTACTAAATCTAGTTAAGGAGTTGCTTGTTTTGTTTCTTTTACTTTTTTTGTGTTCTGTTTCTAATTCAAAGTTTCCATTTTCTTCTGTATTATAAGAGGTATTTTATGAAGTAAGTTTTATAAGACAAGGTGCTTCTGGTTTAGATTAATGGTCAAAAGAAAAACAGGGAGTGAGGGACCAAAACAGGTCTCAGAAATTTTGTTCATCAGATTTCATTACACTTGGAGCCTCTCTCAAAGTTTTGACAGTGAGCTAGTCTTCATTGTTGGGAGTAGAAATAATGGTGGGACATTTTATTGGACAGACTTTCTGAAGAATAACATTTAAATTTGTTGTAATTTACCTGAAAGCAAATGGAAACACAAGTTGCATATTTTACAAATGGCTTTAAGAACATCCATTTGCTTATTTTGAAACTTTTTTGACAGTTCTGTGAATCCTACAGACTGTGTATATTTCATTCTGCTATTTACCTTGGACTAGTACAACTCCCATAAATTATTCTTCAATAAAAGTTGCATTTTATAGCATAATCTCACTGATCTGTGCCCAAACTAAAAATAAGAGCTTGCTTTATCAAGATCACTTGGTGGTAGGTTTTTATCTCTACGATGAGGTAGGATAATATATGGTTATCATCCTCTCTACCTCAAGTAAATTCAGTTTAGGACTTTAGAAAGTGAAGCACCTTTCCTTCTTTCATAAAAGATAAATGTAATTTCATGGTGAAATGTGTTATGAAACCCACGTGTTGTAGACCAACTCAGTAAAAATCTCTTACAGCATTAATATTTCTAAAAAGTTCTGCCAAGTGATTGTGATTCAACTGTTTTGCGAACCTTTGTTGTAGATAAAAGTAGAATATTTACTTTTCTCGGAAAGAGGGATCAGCCCTTGCCTTATAATTTCTGATTGTTCAAAACTTGGAAATGCACAAGATTCTCCTAGGCCAAACAGAGCTTGTAGAACTTGAGGATGTTTTTATGTGAACATCTTGACCCAGAAAATTGGATTGAGTCACTTTTCAAAAAAAATACATTCTAATGATTATTCACGGTTACATATCATTAATGAAAACATCTTATTCAAGTTAAATAAACTTAATTTTAATGAATCTAGATTGTGTTTGAATTTGATCACTCTTTTAAAAGTGTTTTTTAAGGATTATTTTTTTTGACTGCCATGTTCTCATTTGTAAAATGGAAATTCAAGGATATTTTATGGCTAAAAACATCTAGTTTATAATAAATATTTCCTCAGATGACTTAAGAGAAAGGTAATTGAAACAGAGCATGGTAAGATAAGTGCTTCTTTGAGAAATATAAATTATTGTTTTGTTAATATTTTGTTATTTGTTAATTAACAAAATTAACAAATTATTGTTAATTGTTAATGCAAATTACTGAAAGATTTCATAATCTATTAGGTAAGTGGAAAAGGCTGTTTCGTGTGTCTCCTTTAGTTTTACCAAAGAAGGCCTCATTCCTACACGCTATAAAGGTTTCTTTTGTCTAATGATTCAAAGAAAAGGAAATATGCCCTTGAGGTTAAAGCAAAGTTGTTCTTTCATAGACCTATGGAGAATAATGTCCTCAGCACATACCCATGAAGAAGACTTTAATTAAAATTTATATTCTTCAACAGGATACTAAGAAGCATCAAATAAAAACAAAGTTAAGAGTTTCAAACAGTGCATTAAAGGCAATCTGGCTCCCACTGAACTCTTGTTTACTGCCATTAGAGCAGTCATGCAAGAAAAATCAGATGACTCACCTGCCTGTCATCTCAGGCCCTTGCCTCTGGGTAACAAAGAAACCCATGCACTTAGCAGAAAGGTAGGGATAGGGACTGCTGGGATGAGCAAGGTGATTTTGATTGCATAGGTACTTTTTTGGTTCATATTCTAAGTGGTAAGCCACCAAGAAAGGCACTTTCTCATATTAGCTCAAGTGAACTAACATTGATTAAAAGCATTTTTCATGCTCGTTTCCTTAATTCCTTCAAAGTTTATAGGCTGGTTGGTATTTTTCCTATTTTACAGATGAGGGCACGGACACCTGGACAGGCCCATATCACCCCGCATTAAATGCTGGGTGGTGGAGTCAGGGTTCAAGAGTAGGTGTTTCTGGTTCTGGTATCCTCAGGAGATAGAAATAGTACTTCTACCATTGCCCCATTTGAGGCCAAAAGAGAGTAAACTCAGTAGATCCAGATGTCATATCTTTGAATGACTATCTCTGTTTGCAGTCTTGCTTCTAAAATGATGGCATTAGAATACTTCAATCAGTCTAAACTGCTGATATCGTGTAGGTGCTGTTGAAGGACATAACAAAATGTGGGATCCAGAAGGACAGATACTATTACTGAAACTCAAATATGATACAGACAAAAAAGGCTCTAGAACTTCAAATGGCAGTAACTCTTTGAGGAGCAAAATGGATGAGAAAGGTTTTGGCAAGTGTCTGATATTTTACCATAGATATTGCTGACAATAATGGGTCATCACACTTTGTTTTCTTCAAGGAAAAGAAGCGAGATGCATCTTCAGCACACTGAAAGGGATCGTCCTGCTTTTTGTCTAAAAGGCAGAAACAATGCATTTAATTAGTCAGTTTGACAAAACTCAATCCTGTAGTAATTATTTGAATAGGTGGCCTGTTAAGATTAGGAATGAAAACATATTTACTATGTTTGGGGAAAGGAAATCAGGAGCTCATTTTGATGACCTTCTGTTTGCTTTTGTTTCTTGGCTCTTCTAGCATCACTCTCTCCCATACTCTGCTTTTCATTCATCAGTGTCCAGGTTGGAAGGCCCTGCCCAGTAGGGTCCTGCTCTTGGTCATTGCACTCAGTGTGTGCTCTTCCTGGAGGTCCCATTGTCGCCCAGTGTCTCCCTGGGTGTGTATGTGACTGGTCTCCAGACTCTGTGCTCTACTTCACCTCTTAAATTTCAGAGGAAGTTCTATCAGCAAAAAACAGATTGGTTGTGGCAAAGTCACTTTCTCTTAAGGGCTGGTGGGGGTCTATGAGACTACTTTGTGAGTGCTGATCAGGTGCTTCCTGATTGATTGGTTTAAGATTCCATTTCTGGGAGAGGCAGAAACTGTAATTAAGTGTCAGTTTGGTAATGTGGGGCTTAGCATACAGGACTCTATTTTGAGCCTGTCATCTTATTTTAAAAAGCGGAAACACTGGTGAAAGCTAATTTCTGAACTCCAAAAGCTAATTTTTATAGTTGAGGAGATAAAATGACATGTTATTTACCAAAAGCGTCAAGTTATTAATAATTTTATGACTTTGAAAATGACAGAATTATTCATTATTCTGTCAGAGATTCCATGTATACTCTTCCATTTAGATGGTAAATTTAATGTAACTCAGTATTATGATGTAATGAACTAAATGTATTTCAAATACTATTTAAGTGAAATTAACTGTGGAACTCTTAACATATACTACTGTATTTTTTCTTTTGGATTTATTTTTTCACGTACAAGTTCACAATCTTTCTATCTTTCCCTGCTTTGGAGGTCTTGCTCTTTACACTGTAGCATATAATGTAAAGGGAACAGATTCAGGCCCCAGGTAAGGAAAATAACACCCAACATATCCTTACTTTATAATATGTACTCTTCTAAGTACTTTGCACCTTTCATTTTAATTCTCAGAGCCAACTTGTGACAAAGGGATATTTTTTTATTCCCCTTTTGTAAATGAAAGAACCAGGCACAGAACAGGTAAGTGAACTGCCCAGTCTCAAGATTCAAATCCTGAACTGTGATGCCTCTCTGATCGGCTGCTCCGTAACTGTGTGAGCTCAGCTAAGTTCTTAAACCTTTCTGTGCCTCCATCTGCTCATCTGTAAAGGAGGGCATTGAGGATACAACATAAATGGATTATCTACAAGGAAGTTACACCCTTCTTAGTAGTGATGTTAACCGAGCAGGTAAAAATGTGATGGATTCAAGAGGCAAAGTAGAACAGAAGTCTGGAGACCAGCCACATACAGCACCCAGGGAAGCCCTGGGAGTAAATGAGACCTCCGGGAGGAGCACACTGACTGAGATTACGAAGGGTGGGAGCCCATGCAACAGGGGAAGGGGCCATCTGACTTGGATACTGAAGAATGCAAAGGACAGTGTTAAATGGATTAGGGGTAGGGTAGCACTGAGACATGCTAGAGGAACCAAGAAACTGGCTGACAAGCCCAAACTTAACTTTTTACATTTTGAGGACAAGCCATGCCATTTTGTTTAGCAATGAAGTCATCACTGACCTTTTGGGGGACTTCTTCCTAGAACTGTTGTGGTGTAAGTGGGATTGCAGCAGATTTTGAGGTGGGAGGGCAGGAGGGGGAGGTGCGTAGAGAGTGAATGTCCTCCCAGTTCAGTGAGAAGGGGCTGCAGCCGGAGAAAAAGCAGTGTTGAGAGATGGGCTTGTGGAGAAGGGACAGCTAAATGTTTCTCCTTACATTTAAGGATCAGAGGAAGAACAGGGAGAGATGGAGAAGGGGAGGGGTGATAAAATAAGACATGGGAAAGAAACAGGCCAATAGCCCTTCTGAAATCATTTGCTCTTCAATAATTTCTTCAGTGCTATTACCCAAGAGATAACTGGTGATAATTTGACTCTTTCAACAATTTGTCTTTTTTAAATGGTTTCTATATTGTCAGACACCGCTTTAAGTTCTGGGAATACAACAGTTGCTCCTAAATAAGACAGGAAGAATTTCTGTTCATATGGCACTTGCACTAGAGACTTTGTCTAAAATAATAAACATGCAAGTGAATGGATAGAAACCATGCCTGGTGGAGATGGTATAAGTGGTATGAAGGAAACTAAATTGAAATAAAAAGGTCGGGGCAGCCCCTGCAGGGTGGGGGTGCTATTGTAGCTGGGAGTAGGAAGTCCTATTTATAAGGAGATATTGTAGGGGAAAGCTGAAGCAATAAAAAGCTTAATTTTATGAATTTATGGTGAGAAAGTGCTTTATACAGATTAATAGTGAGTGCAGCAGCCTACAAGTACAAAGATTTAGGGATATTCCTGTCCCTGAAGAGTTTATCATCCGGCTGTCACTACTATCATATTTCATAGCGATTCCATAAAGAATTCTGGAATCTCAGTTCTTTGATCCATTTCTGTTCTCCCCACTCCCTCAATCACCTGTTCCTTCCACAATCTCAGTTTCTAGCACTTCAGTCTAACTACACTCTCTTCTCTATCCAGTTTATTCCCTCTGGTGTCCCAGTTCCAAAAATTCTTTGTCCGAATGGAACCTACTATCCATTAATCCTACCACCTTTTACTTCACACTTGTTCCTGAACTCTGTCCTTATTCTCTCCCCACACAGCTCATTTATTTAATAAACCATTGTGCATTAATGACCTTCCTTACATTCTCAGTGTCCTGTTTCCATTACATTTTTCTGGCAAAACCCCAGCATTGTTTGATTCAACTCTCAAACTATTTGCACCACCACTTGGGTGATGTGACTGAATAAAAACACAGCCATACTTAATATTCTGTGTAAATTCATGACCACAAATCTCGAATAATCCTTTAATATGCTGCCTTCAACCGTACTGTTTCCTTACTGCTTTAGCCTCAAATACACCCCTAGAAATAATTTCACACCTGGTCTCTCCTCTCATATCACCTGACCCCTCACTCTCAGATGGAGTTTTTGTGACTTTCTTTTCTATTTCACTGAGAAAATAAATCAGAAGAAAATGTACCTTTGTGGTGCATTTACCCACCTGACTGTACCCACATTTGCATATTCTGCTTTCCTGCCTGAAGCTGTAGAAGACCCCAACTGTTACACCCATCACTTCTATTTGTGCACTACATCACATCTTTCTTACCTTCTCAGAGACTTTAGCCATTGCTTCCTTTCTCCACCACCTCAGTTTGTCCTATTGGATCAGTGCTTTCAGCATAAAAACATGCTTTTATGTTTTTCATTTAGACAAAAACCTTCCTCAACCCACATGTCTCCTAAGTGTCCGCCTCATTCTTTTTATCATTTAGAGCAAAATTCTAATGTGTTATCTGTATGTACTTTCTCTACTTGCTTCCTCCTCTTCCACATTTCTTAAATTCATTTAAATCAAGCTTCCCACCCCTCATCTCCACTACAACAGTTCTTGTCAGTGACCTCCTGTTGCTAAACCCAATGGTCACCTCTCAGTCTGCTTATGGGAACTATCAGCAGCATTTGAGATAACTAAGTGCTTTTTTTTTTTTTTTTAAGATTTTATTTACTTACTAGAGAGAGAGAGAGCATGAATGAGCAAGAGGAAAAGGCAGAGGGAGAAGGAGAACAGACCACCCTGCTGAGCAGGGAGCATGATGCAGGATGCCATCCCAGGACCCTGGGATCATGACCTGAGCCAAAGGCTAATGCTTAAATGACTGAACCACCCAGATGTCAGGATTTCTCATTCTTAAGGTCATTTCTTCACTTGGTTCTGCTCCATCTTGCTGAACACTGCATCTCAATGACCTTTGATTATTTCTCATCATCCTACCTTTAAAATTGGGAGTATTTCTTTTGAAAAAAACAAACCAAACCAAACAAAACCTTTGGTCCATTTACACTGACCTCCCAAGAATATTCTTATCTCAGAGGTTCTGCAGTTCAATTTTCCTCTGCCTGGATTGCTTCTCCCATATAAATCCAAATTGTTTGCTTGTTTTTTTCATTCAGTTCCCTGCTGCAACATCACTTTATCATTCTTTTTTTCTGAAAGGCTACTGACCATTTTTTAAAATGTCCCTCACTCTGTTACCAACAACCTAGTCACTTCATCTATCCCTTACACTGCTTTATTTTTCCTCCAGAATTGATCACCATCCAACATTACATATTTGCTCATTTATTTATTGTCTGTCTCCTCTGAAAGCAATGTCAGTTGGATTACGACAGGAACCTTAATATATTAGAGTGTCCTCAAAGCCTAGACTAATTTCTGGCATGTGTTATAGACATTTAATAATTATTTGTTGAATCAATGAGAGATGACAGACTGACTTGGCATCACAGGTATGAGTGTGACATAATGTTTATTCAAAATAGTCTGTAAATAAGTGTCCCTTTGGAGTTAGTTTGTGTATATAGTATGAGATAAGGGCCCACATATACTTTTCAGTCACATTTGGTGCTATAGGTGAGCATAGTATCTATGTATCACTAAATTAATTACTAATTGAAGAGTCTAGATTTGCCATTTACTATCATACTGAAGATTTATATCTTCCAGTTTCTAATTGTGCAGCATGACCTTAGTTTATTATGCTTTTTGCTCCTCTTGACTTATCGAATGTTCATTCATACCCTGAGATTTTAGCCAGGATGTATTATTCGTATAGGAAAAAAAGAAATGAATTCAAAATCCAAAACTGTTGCTCTCTCCGCAACACTGGTGCGGGGGAGGGATAACTGGACCAGCCTGTTATCCTCCGGGGTCTGAGCGAGATGGTAAGTGTTGATGGCCAGGCCACCCCCCTGAAACCTGGAAAGAAACCACACGGAGCCGGAAGTTGAGTCAGCCGTGAAGGTGCAGCGATCTCAGCTTTATTGTATCAGAGACACAGTTATATAGAGAGGAAAGGAGGGAGTAAAAGAAGTAGGAGGGGCCAATAGGAGCTCATTAGTGGCTATCACTAAGGCCTTAGGCAGACTTCAGGCCGGACTGCTGGGTGGGGCTAAGTTCGCCAGTCTGCCCCGCGGGCTAAGAGCTGAGGTCGGGAAGATTCAGCTAGGTCACGTTCGCGGAAGTATTCTGGAGTAGCCCGAGGCCACCCCAGCCGACTACCACTAATGGCCGCAAAGTAGCGGGCGCCAGGAGGTCCCGACACAAAGCTTGCTTTGAATCCCAGCAATAACTAGGTCCATGACTTTGAGCAAGTCCTTAAAACTCAGAGTTGCAGGAGTAATAGTACCTATCTCAGTTTGTTGTGATAACCTCAGTAAAAGCAATTAACACATAATAAACCCTTAAATGTGTGCTGAATCTATTGCCCAAGACAACACCGATTTTTTTCTGAGTGACTAATCTCAGCTGACTTGGTCTTGAGTCAAGGGCAGTCAACCATATAAGGGGAAAAAAAGTACAGGATCCAGAAGATATCAAAAAACAATATAGGTGTGGAGTGAGCACATTTTCTGCAACAGGTACTCACAGGGCAAGTATTTTGTTTCCTTATATATTTGGGGTAAAATATACAATTTAAGTAAAAAGTAATGGTAATAACAAATCTGACCTCTAAAATAGAATATGTTTGGCATTAGCTAGAAAGTCTAAAATGTGTGGAAATTGGATAGAAAGTCTAAATTTTCAGGGTTATGTAGGAACCACACTGATTTCCATCTATTTTTAATTTTCTCACAGACATGTAATTATAACAAGAAAGTTGTTATATATTGAAATCCCTTAAATTTAGGCATTAAAATTATTTTATGCATATCATTTTCATATTTAGGATGATTATAACTTGAAAACATGACATTGAGTATCTCATACACATGATCCCCAAATGGGAATTTTAGCAGCTTAATGTGAAGGGGTCAAGATTCTGCTGAAAAATTATGATTTTGAAAAATTCTGTTCCCTGTCCCTTAACCCCTGAGACATAGAACTTTTAGTGTTCTTTCCGCCTCAGTAAAAAATGAAATAATATTTCTTATCCAATTCCCTCTACAGTGATAACATGAGGTTTAAATGAAATGAAATATATAATATTTAAGGAATAATTTTTTCAGGAACTATCCTAGAAAATAGACAGTAAAAATTAACAGCACCACTAATATTTATGGCTCTGTCTTCCACTTTCCTACAATGTCTCAAAACAGGGATGTCTTCTGTCCTGGCTATGGTGAGTTTCTGATTGACTCTTTGGCCCTCCCAAGAAAATCTATGCTGTACCTGAAAAAATTGTTTGCTGCTCAAGAAATCTGCAGAGCATCACTTCAGTGCCAGGCCTGTAGCTTGCATAGGTTGGTTGGACTACATATTGCCTAATCCATTAAGATAGAGAAGCCCTTGGAAATTGGTATAGCTTCTCACTTCTGGAAGAAATTGGGTGCCTCAGATGGTAGCTCCAAGAGCCCTTGGGTTGCTACACTTGCAATACCACCCTCCTTGTGGTCGGGGAGGGTTTTCTGGCCCTGTTCACTAATGACAGTTGGACCTACCTCCTAGACACATGCTCTACAAGCAGTGCTCACACTGGAGATATGTTTTTCTTGTGCTCCTCTGACAGGCACTAAATCTTCCAAAGAATTCCCTCTTTCCTTCCATAGAGCTGGAAGAAATTTTTAGCTCCAACTACTAAACATTAGGAGAGGGGTAAAAATATTTTCCAAAAAAAATTTTTTTTTTGGCCTAGTTCCAGTGTGCATTCAACTTCCTAATTGTCCCTATCTTCCTTCTTAGAAAAATACTCTTTATTTTAGTTACTGCTTTCCTAGTAGAGAACTTCTTTTTATAACTTTTCTTATTTGGGGAGGAAATCGTTGTTTGTTTGTTTTTTTCTACATAAAATCATAAGATATATTAACCAGTATTGACAATAAATGAATATTTTTAACTGGCCACAAAAAAGAGAGAAACTAAGTATGTTTTTCTATCCTTTACTTATATATAACTTCTTGGAATGTCCTTATTTTCCACTGCTTTAACTTGTTTACAGATATGAAGGCTTTCACAAAGCTGTTTATTCTAGATTTATTAAAACTCATCAGGTTAAAATAATATTTGCTTGATTTTGTAATAAATCAGGAACAATTCTCAACTGTTTGTGGGCCTTACAATGTCTCAATAACTGTTATACACAAAACTCAGAATATTGAGAACTCTTTGACATTCAACTAGAATTCATTTTGTGGAATCTAAATATAAAATTTTATTGATTCATGTAGCTATGATATTATTTTCATGGAATGTTGTCTTTGACTTGATTTCTGGGTCTAAACTTGGTTATTTATTTATTTCTGAGAAGCCATTTATCTGCTTTATTATTCAATAATTAAGAAATAATACATTTCACCTATCTGTTTCACTTGACTGTTCTAAAAATGTTTCCACTCAGCTTTATAAAGTATTGAGTGTCTGCAAGGAAAATTCCATCAATATGAAAATGAAAACTATTGGTGAATCGCATAACTTTTTACTTATGTAGCACAGATCCTGCATCATGAACAATGAATTCAGCTTCTAATATCCAGGAAACTGTGGATTCTGGGATTGATTCTGTGATTTACTGTGTCTCCAATACCAAATTAAGAAATTTCCAAACAATAATAAATTGTACCCTAGTGATGTAGATTCTCTTATCTCCTCTTATAAAAGAGAAGACTGACTTTTACGAACCTTGTCCAAGATCGCATAGCTGGTAAGTGGAAGGAAGGATTCAAAGTGCAATGTGATTTGGTAGCTCATCAATACACTTCTAACATAATTACTTCAAAATTATAAAGCTTTATGAATAAAACATTTCCTAGACTTGTTGAGTAATGAAACTGCAAGAGAACTAAAAAGACTAGCCTGGAGACTTACAAATTGGTTCTTGGCCTTGAAACTCCCTTCAAATAAAAATTTAACTGACAGCTCAAATAGATAAACCATAGAGTTTAGAGAGTTCTATCAAAGAATCCAGGGGCAGAGGATAACCTTGCATGGATCTTAGTTTGAGGTGCTTTTCGAGGGACACCAAAGAATCTTCCCAGAATCAGGTCCTACGGGAGTCATTTGTAAAATGTCTTTAAATCTAACAACTTCGCTTCATAAATGAAGAAAACAGATTTTCAGTAATGTAGTTAAAATGAAAGAACCACTATCAAAGTCATAAAGACTCCTTTTATACTTTTTCCTCTCATTATAGATATAGACAATTGGATACTGACCAAATTTTTTACTCCTTCTTTTAATCACTGAGACCTATTTATTAGCACAATGCTTGGTACCTAATAGGAACTCAACATTTTTTGCGTGAATGAATCAAATTATTGATGCATTTGCTAACTTTCTTAAAAGTGTGTGTGTGTCTGTGTTTGTGCAAGCATGCATGCATGTTAAGATTTGGGAAAGCAATTTTTATAGCCACATGTTGATATGTGACTAAAATCTTCAGGCTCACTCCAATATATTGCCTTTGGGAGACCTGGTAAACTATTAAAAATGGGACACCATGTCCTTTCAGCAAAAGTGGAGAAATGTGCCAATTGGAACCACAAGAGAGTTTGGAAATCCTAGCTGTGATCTCATTAATTGGAATCCAGTCAGAGGGTATCAGTAAGTGCTCTTACTGGAAAATGACATTACTGCTGTTTTTAATGGCCATCTTGATTTTATATCTCATTCAACATGCAAAACATCTATCTGCTTTAGATTAGTAGTCATACAGAAGTCATTAACAGTCATTTGCCCTAAATACTATTTATTGCTTCTCATTGAAACCACATTAATTTTTCTCAAGGCACTTTACTACAACCTATTGCAAGAGATTGAATGTGTAAACATTAAGATAAATTGTTAACCATTATAGATTATGTAACTGCTAGTGATTAAAAAAACAAAGTATTTTGCAGATATGTAACCATTTATACATATGAGATATTTTTGGTTTAGGGTAGTGCCTTAGAAATCAGATTCCATGGAGACAAAACAGCCACAAAATCAGTAATAGAGAATCTGCTATTATAAATTGTCAAGATGCTCTGTGAAATGATATGTGTAACTTTATATTTAACACAGTCTTTTGTAATTAGGTGCCTGTTTGTAAATTGTTCAATTGAACAATTGAATCCCAAAAGAGTAAATTCAAAACAAATTCCTGCTTATGGTTAACATCTACTTATTGAGATAACAAAGATAAATATAAATTTTAAAAACTATTTCAATTCTAGAAAATAATATTCTTTCTGGATTTATAATATTTTAAAAATATAATTGTTATTTTTTTTTAAAGATTTTACTTATTTATTTGACAGAGAAAGAGAGAGAGGGGGAGAGGGAGAAGCAGGTTCCCTGCTGAACAGGGAGCTGGATGTGGGGCTCAATCCCAGGACCCTGGGATCATGACCTGAGCTGAAGGCAGACACCTAATGACTAAGCCACCCAGGCACCCCTAAAATATAATTGTTATTTAAAATATTTATTAGGCCCATGCAAGGTTGTGTGTTTCTCTCAAGTTTCTTTCTCCCACATTCCTCCTGTTCAGTGTGATATGCATGAAGACACAAGCCTTTATGGTAGGTAAATGAGTAGCTGTGGTCTCCACATCTGTGCCCACACAGAGCCAACAACCAACCTCTCATGTTCCTGGTTCTCAGGATATAACAACAAAGAAAATGGACAAGAGGCTTCCATATTGAACTGTCATATATAATCATGTTTGTTTAATGGTATCAATGAAGATCTCATAGAATACATTTAAGTTATATAAAGATTAGATGTTACCAGTTTTTCTCCTAAATCCATATAATTCTATTGAGATTTTGAACCAGCAAATTCCTCTACAGAAAGAAAAAGAGTCCCTTTGACCTGGACTAAGAGGCATATGTCAAGGGTTTTTTTTATTTTATTTTATTTTTTGATAAAACAAAAAATTACTAAAGCAAGAAAATCAGTACATGATGAGGAATACCCTTGCTCTTTCATGTCATAAAAACAGGAAGGGCAAAATGAAAGAGGGAGTAATAGAGTGAAAAGTAAATATTCTTAAAGGCAGTTCTTAACACACTTGTATATACATGGGAGGAATGACTATGAAAATAGGATAATGAGTTAACAAGTGTGCTAAGAACTGTCTATAAGAATATTTTCTAAGTAAATGTGGGCTGAAGAGAGCCCCTTAAAGATTATAAAAATTAACTAGAGAAAAATTACTAGAGAAAAGCCTGTATCATATAGAAGGAATTGGTGGCTTCAGAGAAAATTAGGACTGTTAGTGTTTTACAAAATTTTAGAAACCACAGAGAATCATCATGTTGCTACAAAGATACTACTTTCCCCCTAGAATTTCTATGGCAGCCTGGATCCTATGGGTAAGGTTCTTTTCATTCACATGATTTCCATAAAGGCATTAAGATGAGAGCATCAGGGAGAGTGTGAAACAAGCACACGACTACTGGAGCATTTAATTTTCTGGTAAATAGCCTTCTTACCTCTGATCAAAGCTTTCTGTTAAAAAAAAATTGATTATGTAGACTTATGTATAGACTATTGTCAGTCTTTCAGAATGGAGGATGATACTAAAAGTGGCAAATGGCAGAAAGCAATATTAGGACAGGTAAGGCCAGAGGGAGCTTGATGTAGTGTAGAGATTTTCAGAAAGGGACTCTTAAGGTAGAGGGTGTGAGTTATAAGTTGAAAAAAAACCAGAGTGGCATTGTAATTTTATATTTGGAAAGAAAAAAAATATAATTTGGTCTATATTACAAATATAGGAATTAAAATTCTTGGCTAGTGAAACTATCCAGATTATAGTGATTTATACTGAGGGGACATGTTAGATCAGTGGCAGCATGGGGTTGAGATCTTCATGTTTGTCAAAAAGGCAGAGGAGGTTTTCAAGGTTTGGGAAACTTGGTGTAATTAAAAGAGAATTTGAATTGTTGTTGGAAAATCTTGTATTTGTATTCCAGCCCTTCTTGTTATGTAGCCTGAGGCATCTGATTATACTCTTTCAGCCTTACTTCATAGATCCATAAATTGGGGATAATCATATCTACACATAGAGTTATACAATTATACCTATTCATTAAGTTAAAATTTTTTTAATATTTAAGGTGACTGGCACAATGTTAATTCAATATATCCAACTCTCCACCTGTTTTTTTTTTTTTAATCCCTGTCCCTCTTGCTCTTATTTATTCAAGCTTCCCCCATCTTTGCCCCCACCTATCCAGCATTTAAGCATACTCAAGAATTGATTAAAAACTTACAAGTTTTTAGGTTCTAGGCTTCTACCTTGTTACCACACTGGCTCTCTTTTCCCTTCACAATAAAAATTCTTGGTCTACATTCACTGCCTTGAACTTCCCTTGGTCCAGTCTTGTCCTCCACTCTTTGCAACTGGTTTTGATCTCATTTGTTCACTGCACCTGGTCTCACTAGGTTTTCAATTCTCTCAGTTGCCAAATTTAATTAGTAATCGTCAGGATTTTCCTTCCAGACCTAGTCAGAAATACTGCTGTAATAATTATTCTAATGCATCCTTTCTTGATGTTTTCTCCCTCAGCTTCTTTGCTGCTGGTTCTTTCGATTCTCTCCTTACAATGTTCATCTTTTCTTGCCCATTCTTTAACTTTGTCATTTTCATGGTTCCATCTTCAATATCCTTTCCTTCTCTCTTCTGGAAATGTTTAGCCACATTTTAGCACCAACTACTCTTTATTATTGCGTATGTGGTCTCTGAACAACCTGCTTTGGAGTCACAAACATTTAGCAGAAGTGCAGATTTGGAGCTAGACTCCAGACTCTCTTTTGCCCTATACTTTGATGAATTTCAAGATTGTGTTACTATCACTGAACTGAATCTGTCATTTTTCTCAGCCCAACTTGTGCCTTCCCTTCCCATGGCCACTAGCCTGGTGATCCTCACAAGTCTTCCCCACTTTCCTAGGCCCACACATCTCCCTCTCTTTTACCACTGCATCCCATCAGTCATTAAGCTCCTTCTGTCTCCTCATGTTTATCAAGAGGGTAATAAAATAGTGTCAATTTCCCTGCCATAGTCCCTCTTAGATTTATCTTCTCCCCTACTGCCATACTTTAGGAGTAGTATTCCCTACTTTAAATTGGTGGCTGACTCCTGCACAAGCCTCTGAATATATTCCAAACTTCTCAATGGCCCTTGCCTCCCTTCCAGGATCATGAGCAGAAGCCCCAAGATCCCTTCTCTCTAATGGTTTGTGGTTAGTTGCAGGCTTTCCTACTTGCCTGCCTCCAAACCTTTGCCTAAGTTGTTCTTTATGCTTGGGATTCCATTCATCGCTTAACTCCTGCGGTAGCTTTAGTTATTCCAAGGATAAGCCCTGAAGATCCCCTTAGGAAACTCTCTACCTCATTTGGATAGAAAGATCTACTTTTTTTTTTTTTCCTTAATAGAATTCTGTGCTTTCCTTTATCACAGCATTAATCATCCCATATGGTGATCATCAGAGTACTTATCTGTCTGCACTTCTACTCTGTGAGAATGAGAACTGCAGCTTTCATTTTACAATCTACAACACCATGCACAGTACTGAGCACATAGTAGGTATCCAGTATATGTTTGTTAATGTATTGGCATGTGAACTAACAGTCCTTTCCTAGGGATGATGTTGGCCTTGTGAGTGGAGCAAAAGATACTATTCAGAATGTCTTAGCTCAATGACTTATTGTTTTATCATATAATACTCTTATTTTTTTAAAAGCTCATGAGAAATGTTCAAAAAGAATTTGTTTTCTTAAAAAATTAAGCATAAATATTTAAAACTTAACTCTGGAGCCACATATCACTATCATTGTCATAAGGCTTAAATGCATGAGAGTGTTAACATCTGGTTACCCTGGAAAAATGTTTAAGTGTGGGTATTAAGATGCATTGCATAACTAAACTTGTCTAAACTCCAAACCAGAAATTTATTATTTGGAAGCAAGATAAAACCAAAACATAAGCCTTTAAACCTAAACACAGGCTGGTCAGAGGAAGAACAATGAAAACATGTCCATCCTTAATGTCTGGCAGAAGGATATAAGTAATTTTTCACTTTTTAAAATGAGTGCTGCAATCCAACAGCAATTTGGCAGATTTTCCTCACTTAATATTAAGCCAAAATGTATCAGAAATGAAGGAAATGACCATGTTTTTACCTCTGATTTTAAAAAATAATACCCAACTCAGATAACTTTGAAATGCCCTAATGTATTTAGCATATGAAGTCTATATAATACCTATTGAAAGTAAAGATACAAATATAATAATCTATTGTAGTATAGCTTTAAAAAGTATATGCAACTAATGAATCATTGAACACTACATCAAAAACTAATAATGTACTATATGTTGGCTAATTAAACATAATAAAAAATAAAATAAGTAGGCAAAAATTAAAAATAAACTCTGTATTCCTGATTCTCCAAATATGTTCTTTTCAATTCCCAACCAAATGTGAAGACTCCAGAAATCTTGTCACAGATATTGTTAGCTGTTAATAAAATTGGCATTGCAAATCCATTCTTTTTGAGATGAGCTTAGTAGAATGGAAAAAACTTTAGACTTCTAAAGACCAAATTTTGTCTGGGCCACTTACAAAACGTATGGTCTTTAGCAAATTACTCACCCCTCTTGAATCTCAACTCAGGCCTTTGTAAAATAGAAGTAATAATTCCTGTTTGCTTACATGTCATTTATGTAATCAAATGACAAAATTATATGATCTCTCTTTGCATAATTTTCAATGTATGTAAACTAATACATCAATATAAATAATGAATTTCAACTTTATAAAACATGACATATTCTGCAAAGTTTGACCACCTATGTTACTTCATTTTTATATAAGGGTCTTCTGTTATCCTATTTTTCATGAGCGTGAATTAGGATAATCTCACATTTCATTTTTATTAATATAATCTGGATATTATATCATGGACTCTTAGATGTATGTTCCTAGTATAGGTCCTTCAGCTTACATTCAGAGACCCACTCATTCACTGCTGGGAAATACCAAGATGTCTCCTTTGAGCTTACAAACAACTTTCCATTTTTCTAGTCTCTAACTACTGGGTCAGTTTTTACTGTTTGTGAAGCCACTTGGAGGCAAAGCTTTGCCATTCCTCTACTGTCAGCGTCCCCTGCAGAAATGGTGCCATGTTAGCTGGGAGGTCCTCTCTCTTGGTGCTAACACTGTATTTCCCAGAACCCTCTCTGCTGAAACCACATGGTAGAGCCCTTGAAACTGTGGGATGAATACTACTCTCCCTACTGTGTGCCATAGTTAATTGTCTGGCCCTACAGCATCCCGCACATGCTCTCAAAATTGCCCTACGTATACAGGATGACCTCAATAATGCTAACAGCCCTCATTTTGTAGAACATAAAAAGTTCATTCTAAAATTTATAAGAAATGTACAGAACTGATAATAGCCAAAAATATTTTTCAAAAGAATAGAGTTATAGAATTAATACTACCTGATTATAGTGCTTTATTATTAAAAGCTATAGTAATCAAGATAGTGTGGTATTGATATTAAGTAGAAAAATAGAAAAATGGATTAGAATAGTGTCCATAAATTTACCATACATACATTATGGAAAATTGACTTTTATCACAAAGGTACAAATTGAGGGGAGAAATAATAACCTTTTCAACAAGTGATGTTCCCCAAGATTGGATATTCATATATAAAAATAAAATAAATTCTTACCAATAACTCACATCATATGTAGAGAAGTAATTCAAAATGAACCATCTAAATGCAAAACCTAAAACTATAAATTGTCTTAGGAAAAATCATAGCAGAAGGGTTTAGTGATCTTGAATTAGGCAGTTATTAGATATGATAGAAACATAAAATCCACAAAACAAAAAAATTGACAAATTGGACATCATTAAATCTTAAAACATGAAAAAAACTAAAAAATTCCTCTTTGAAAGACACTATTAGAAAATGAAAAGATGCCATGAACAGAGAAAGTAGTTGCAAATTATATATGTGAAAATGATATATCTGGAATATATAAAGAACTCTCAGCCTTCTATTTAAAAAAAGAAAGAAAGAATTAAAATCAAGGAAGGCTGACTTTCATCAAGGAAGATCTATTAATGACAAAAGAGGCACATGAAAAAATACTCATGTCAGTAGAAACATTAATCATTAGAAAAATGCAAATTAAAATCACAATGAGATATCACTATACAACCATTAAAATGGCTAATATTAAAAGAAATGAATATGTTGTGTTGGTGATGTTATTGAGGTGCCAGAACTCATACACTAGTGTTTGGAATACAAAAATGGTACAACCACTTTGAAAAAAAGTTTAGCAGTTTCCTAAAAATTTAAACTTAACACCCATATATAATCTAACTATTCCATCCCTACACATTTATATGAGAAAAATGAAACCATACAACCATACATAGACTCAAAGATGAATGTTCCTTGGTCAAGGAATGAATAAATAAATTGTGGTTCATGCATACAAGGGAATATTATCTAAAGTGGGTCTTCAGCTCAACCCTGAGATCAAGAGATGCATACAAGGGAATATTATCTAAAGTGGGTCTTCAGCTCAACCCTGAGATCAAGAGTTGCATGCTCCACTGAGCCCCCCAGGTACCCCAGTTTACATGACATTTAGAAAAGCAAAACCATAGGAACCAAAAACACATCAGTGGTTGCCAAGGACTAGTTGTAGGGAGGGAACTGATAGAAAAGGACAATGATGCAACTCTTAGGGGTAATGAAAATAGTCTAGATCTTTATTGTAGTGGTTGTTATATGACCATATCCATCTATTAAAACTCAATGAACTTCTAAGAAGATTTTTTAAATTATGTAAGTTATATATCAATAAACCTGATTTTAAAAAATGAAGTTATATGCACTAAACAATAAGCAGAACTGGTGAATTGTAGGGAAAATCAGGAAGCACTGAAGTGGTCAGAAAAGTTTTCCTGGGGAAGGATATCTTGAAGTTGGTGGGAAAATATGGTTTCTATCTGAGTAGGTATACAGACAAGTAAATTTAATATTAGAGCAGACTTTCTGCTATAACAATAACCCCAAATATTAGTGGCTTAACATAGTAATGGTGTATTTCCTGTTCATATGGTGGTATATATTTCAGTATTCAGGAGGCAGTCTTCCAAAGGGTGATGCAGAAACCCAGGTGCCAGAAAATCTGTGTCCTTGGAATCCTCCAGGACATTCTCTGTATCAGGGAAAGGAAGATAAGGAAATAGAGCACTTGCATGGCAGATTGAGTAAGAGATCTTAAAAAGCAGGTATGAAAGTTGTATATATGGTCTTGTGGCCTCATTTTTAAGCAAAAACTCTGGGTTCTCAGAAGGAAAAGGAAATGAGTTTGGTGAGTACATAGTAGTGTCTTTGCCATAAGTATGGACATGGAAAAGTGAGATATGCAGTCACAGAGTGTGGAAGAGTCCATTTGGACCTAGGAAGCTGGTAAATGTTGTAAGGGAATGTGGGAGGAACTAGAAAAGGACACTGAGTATTAAGATTAGGGAATTTCTATTGTCTTTGGGTAAAAACTGGCCAAAGATGTCTTTGTAAAATAGGATGATACTTGCCAACCATGCAAAGGATGAAAGGAGATAACATACTGAAGCTGTCTTTCAAGATTTACAAAGCACTAACTAATTATGTGATATGTTCTGTATTAATTCGAAGTTTTTGCCATTGCAAAGCAATTTGTTTTCCTGCTCAATGAATTTTTCTGGAAAGTTCAAAGTTTTTCCACAACTTTTGAACTTTGCTAATTATTCCCTCCATACCCCCAGAAGGAATAGTTATTTCCTTTGCCTGTCTTGTTACTCTCTGGGGAGAAGATATTAATAAGTTATCAACTATAGAGGAACAGAAACCACAGGACTTCTTAGAACACTTCTTTGTAAACCTGCTGTGTTGTGGTTAAGTATATAGTATTACCATCTGTGCTAATAAAACTAACACTAATGTGCACAAATGTTGAAATGTAGAATGATAAAGTATTATTTCAAAAAACTAAATTAAACCCTGTTTTGTTTCTTTCTGCAGATTTCAGTTTTGCCTTATCCATATTTTTCTTTTATTATTAGTATGTTCACTGCGTCTTGCCTTGATTACTTTTATAACTCTGCTTCCCTCCTTAGAGCTGTCTGTTAACAGATCACTTCTAAAACCAATTTCCTTCATTGCATTGGCATTCTCTCCCTCTTTTCTTTTTAAATTACCTCTCAGTGCCTTTCAATCCAATTTTAACTATTTTATTGAGTCACAGAAAAATTTTCCCACAATTCTTAAGCCCTTCACATCCATCACATATAGATACTTCACCTCTCCATATCTTTATGGGAGCAGCACTCTTAAAATTGTTCTTTTATTATTTTTCCCAACTGTATTTCCAGGCATATTTTTACCTGACTGCATATGTCTGCAAAATAGTTTTTTTCCATAAATTCACTCTTCTCAGCTTTCAAACAACTGCTCATTTTTCCAATGAGTTTTTAACTGAAGTGATTGGTTTGATATTCAAATTGAGTAAACTTATCCTTTCTCATCTTTGATATTTTCTGACCAGAATCCATCAAACATGGATACAGTAAATGCTTCATAATCTTTGAGAATAACTGTGATTTCATTATTAGACAGGTGGCCCTCTTTCTTGTATCACTTTGGATACGTATTTGGTTTTTTACTTTTTATGCCCCATATTTCATTGCTAGAAATGGAAATGTTTTAAGTTTTGACTTGGTGGAAGAGCAATAAGTTGTTTTTCATTGTGATTACCCATAATTATGGAATTATAATAATGGTATTATGTCCACTGTTATTCTCTAACAACAAATCTCAATATAAACATAAAATACTGATTTTTCGGGCGCTTGGGTGGCTCAGTGGGTTGTTAAAGCCTCTGCCTTCAGCACCGGTCATGATTTCAGGGTCCTGGGATCGAGGCCCGCGTCGGGCTGTCTGCTCAGTAGGGAGCCTACTTCCTCCTCTCTCTGCCTACCTCTCTGCCTACTTGTGATCTTTCTGTCTGTCAAATAAATAAATAAAATCTTTTTAAAAAATACTGATTTTTTCTCTGCCTAATTTTACAGCCTGTGAAGTGAAAATGTGGTCATAGAAAATAAAAGGGTAGCTCATTTGTCTTGTCCTTTTTCAGAATTAATAGCAAACTGATTCTCTTAAATAAACATAAAAACATATCCAACTTTTTACATTGAAGGAAAACATGAAGCTCTTACTGATTAATTTGCAATCCCTCTGTTCTCTCCCCATGTGAACCTCTTGATCATTTATTTTCTTAAAAGAACAAGATTAATGCCTACTTTATAAACTTACTAAAATATATTTATCTGACATATAGGATAAATTGTAGAAATAAGAAGTGAGGATAAAGGGAATACTTTCAATTTAAAAAGGAAAAACAAAAATGGCAACTGCAACAGCATGTATGTGTGTTTTGTGGATAACTTACAGCACTAAGTTGAATTTCAATAAATTCTATAGAGTTTTATGGGACACCTACTACTTTATAACTACAGACAAAAAAAAATGTACACTGCGCATCCAAATGAATATAAGAAATTACTTGGGTGTTTCATATACTTTTAACTCTTTACAATGTAACCCATTCTATTTCTGGAAAAAAAAGGATGCATAAGCACACAACAATTGGATGAAAATGAAAATTTTCTGCTGAACAACCTACGGATATAAGAAGGGAGGAGGCAGTCATTCCAAAGACTGTGTATTTCCTTCCCCCACCAATTAATCACATTTACATTGATTAAAGTTTTAAAAAGTGCACTTGAGGTGGCACCTGGGTGGCTCAGTTGGTTAAGCCTTGGGCTCATCATGATCCCGGAGACCTGGGATCGAGCCCCACATTGGGCTCCCTGCTCGTTGGGAAGCCTGCTTCTCCCTCTCTCACTCCCCCTGCTTGTGTTCCCTCTCTGGCTGTGTTTCTCTCTGTCAAATAAGTAAATAAAATCTTTAAAAAATAAAAATAAAAATGAAAACTGCACTTGAGCAAATTTCACTTCTTATTATAATTATGTATGTGTTCCATAGCCATATCTATTAATTTCTAGATTGTTCCTTTGTATTTCATCCTTTTAAGTATTCTTCTGCCTGAATAAAAATTAAAGGGGAGGGAAGCTGATACATACAAAGATTTTTATTAATTTACAGTTGTTTATTATGCAGAGATTTGCTTTTTTAAAGTTCTCAGTGCCTTGGGGTGCCTGGGTGGCTTACTTGTTCAGCGTCTGCCTTCATCTCAGGTCATGATCCCAGGGTGCCCTGCAGGAAACCTGCTTCTTCCTTTCCCACTCAACCTGCTTGTGTTCCCTCTGTTGCTGTCTCTCTCTCTCTGTCAAATAAGTAAATAAATAAAATCTTTAATAAATAAATAAGTAAATTCCCAGTGACTTGAACATACATTTCATCTTCTTTATTAAAGATTCATGGAAATGTATTTTATTTGGCACTTCAATATTTATTTTTAGCAGTTTAAAAGTAATGATTTGAATAAACCACATCTATCACTATTGGAATCAAGCAATGTCTCTTATATTACTTAGGTAATTGATTTAATTATAGTATCAGGCTTTAAACAACAACCTTTTCATGCTTGTAAGTTATTATGTATTTTACATGTAGTATTTCTTCCCAGGACTCTAAGTTGGAAGTGATTTCGTTTTGATTCAGGGAGTAATTACTAAGTTTGTGCAGACTAATATTGTCAACAAGTCTTGACATTTGAAAAAAAAGAGTAATCTCCCCTGTGGATATTATTTTTCAAATTGTGTTTTCAACATAATTGACAATACCTTAATACTACACATTCAAAACTAATTATATTCACTACTAAAGATAGTCTAAATTATTATAAATACATTGTTTTCACTATTAGAGACCTAAATTTGAAATACAAATTTTAGCAGTACTTTTAGCTTACATGTTTTTTTTATAAACTTTCTAATCTCTTTATAGAAGTATTGCTAATCTCTTGTGACTTGAAGGACTTTTCAAAATGTTTCCTGAATATAGAGGCATATAATACAGAATTTTAGACCATTAAGGAAACTTAAGAATAATTTCACACAGAGATTGGAAAACTATAGTCCATGGGCTAAATATGGCCTGCAGTTTGTTTTTGCAAATAAAATTTATTATAACACAGTCACTGTCTTGTAAGAGCATCCCCTCATCCTGCATTCTGGGAATCAGTAGCTCTTATCCAGCAAAGTTGAAAGTTGAGTATGGAAAGCACAAATTAACCAAGTGCGCCATTAGGAGAGATAATAAAAGGGGCTACTTCTAGATCTAGAGTCATGTATTCTAGCTATTAGAGAAACAACATCATATAACAGCCACTAGTATTTAAAGGGTAGGATCCCAATTCCACGGAGAATGTCATCTACAAACCTGTGGTTTATTTGTGCCTTTATGAGATGAATCCAACATTCATCAGGCCATCAGATTTGGAGTCATGTAATATATTATAAAATAAGTGATATCTCATAGTCATGTACTAATTTTAGGCACCTTTCCTTTGCTGTAATATGGGCCCTTTCATTTGATAATATATTATATAAGATTCCTTGATGATAAATCTCCCATTCTCTGAGGCCTAGATAGTATTGCTGAATAAGATGCTAAGGCAGAAAAGGGAAACCCATACCTACAATGTTTATCAATCCTAGCAATGACAAATTACTGCATTTTCTGGAGGAGGAAAGGGTCAGATATTACCAGCTTATAGCCAAATGGCTGTTTGGTTTACTCAAAGGATTGTATCATAACAAGAGATCACTGTTGGTCTTTGATTATGACAAGTCAGTCAGTCAACAGAGGCAGTAGCTAGATCAGCCTCATAAAAGAAAGTCCATGCATAGCCTACATCTGTACTACAATAACTTTTACTCTCATCAGCCAGTGGAAAAAATAAACTTTATCCATTAGACAAGAAATTTTACCCATTTGGTAGTTCAGTGTCTTTGCCACAGAGGATGTTTATATAAGAAACAAAGATCTACATACTTTGTGTCTACTGCTATAATTCCTTCCACTAGTTCTTCTTTAGACACTGTTATTTCCAGTCTTCCATTCCTGTTCTTTCTAAAGTCCCTAACCACAGAATCAAGTCATTTGGCACTGCTTAGAAGTCCATATATATTCTTACCTTGGAACAACTATCTCTTCACAGCGTTGATGGTCAGATGCAGTGCTCAAAGTCCTGTCCACTGGAAGGATTTCTCCATACTATTGACTTTAGGGTAATCACTAAGTGAGAATGTCGTGTGGCATTTTCAGCTCCCAATGGTTTACTGAAATAGCGTATCAATGAATCATGCCCAGATTTTTCTTCAGCTCCACCATACAGAAACCCCTATGAGGCCGTAGGTGTGAGCTGGGAGAGATGCGTCAGTGCAACATGGAAGTCTAGTCTACCTATTCCTGAAACTAAACTGAATTCCAAATATAACATTTCTAAACGTGTTCAAAATCCAAAGAGGCTACTAAATTCTGTGTTGTTTTCTAGCGTTTGAGATACAAAATACAATGTCTTGTTCTTTGCCGTGGAGCATATATTCTGGCATGTGCCAGGCAGCTGGACTCCTACAAACTTCACCAAAGTGGTATACCTTTGAATCGTCATAGAATTTGTCTCCCACTCCCTATCAGACATGTCACAGTATGGGTCTCCTTATCATTTGCTGCTGTTCAAGCTTGAGTAGCATGCTGTCCTCAATATAGTGGATCAGTGTAATGCTCTGTAGAATGTCCAAATGATAAAGTTCCCCCCACGTTATATTGTATTAGAAAGCGGAACTAAGAGTCCTAGTGCATGATCATGAACAGATGCTACTGCCCAACCACATAAATCTGAACTGCTGATCCTCCTTTCTGATAGATGTTGAAATGAAAACTTTTTCCAGTTCAGTAGTTGTATACCATGCATGAGATGCTTTGTTAATCTGCTGTAGAAAAAATGCCACATTAGCACAGCAAATGAAAATGGAGATGTTACTTAATTAAGTTTGTGGTCAGTTGGCTGTCATCTGCCATGATCTAGCCTATTTTTGCAAAACCAGAATGATGAGTTACTTGAGGATATGATAGAGATGATCATCTGAACCATTAAATTTTTGATGCTGGCACTAATCTCTGCCATTCTACCCAGGATGCCGTATTACATGTGATTTGCTTTCTTGGCCAAGGAAAATGAAGCAGTTTTAAGGACTTGTACTTGGTTTTCCCTACCATAATCGTTTTTATTATAAATATTTAGAAATCAGTTCAAGGTTCTGCTTGTTGCTATTATATCTCTCCAGATTCTACTTTCAAGGACTTGGGAAATAATTATAAGATGGATCCATGAACATAATGGATCCACTGTGAGATAAGTTTGGGCCAAGCTTATTAACTGGCATCTGTATACCCTAAGGAAGTCAGTGTATGATGTATTTTAGGTTCCCCTAGTATCCAACACACCTCAAAAGATGTGAATATTTTTCCCATTGTACAGATAACCTATATTTTGAGGGAAATATTGGGGAATTGCTACTTATGGTATTTGCTATGTGTGGCAGGGTCCTTCTACAAGTGAGCTCAACTTTCCTAATTGATGGCTTTGGGTCTTGAACTGGTTCTGCTCTGGAAATTGGCTGAGAGGTTTTAAATTTCTATCATAGCAGTAACTATCAGCCTCCTGCTCACCTGATCTTGATCTTTTTATGAGTGTGTGGAATGTGTATGTATATCCAACCTTATATTCTACTCCTTATATTTCAGTATCCTCAAGACTGATTCTTAGGCGTATTGTCCCAGTTTTTGCTGGTATATAATATCAAGTTGCTGCGGATATTTTGGTGAATAATCTCTTTTATAAAAGGGACAATACTTCTCTAACCAACTCATACTGAAACTTGACCCTACTACTCAAAGTAGTGGAGCTCTGTTAGGATTCAAGTGAATTTGTGAATTCAGTGTTACCAATGCATTCCACCCACATTTCCCCACCACATATCCCATGATCACATTTTTTTCTTAACAAGGCCTTACTTTAGCATAAATGACCTCCCAGTTCTGTGTTTTAGTCTTTTTAACAATAAGGCTTAATTTACAACATATTTTTCTAGTTATAGGAGATGCATGTCTACTTAAATGCTACATGAAGAATTTCTGGCCTTCACATCCTCTCCTGAGTTGAGCATAGGCTCAAGTGACATTGTCATTCTTTCTTTAAGCACTGCAGTGGCCTAACAATAACCATTCAACTCCATGGCTTTTATAATTACCATCATCCCCATAGCTGTCAGAGAGGATGCATAAATACATTCTTATATCTAAATTTTATCCCAGATATTCACAAGTAAATTAGCAATTATGCTCGGGCACACCAAGTATTACCAGTTACAACTAGCACTGGGATTCTTCTTGCCATCTGGCTGAGCTGTTACATAATCCCACTGGCTTGTATATTTGGTTTCTAATGTAACAAAAGACTGTCTTTGTTTAGACTCTCCCAAAAGCAGGCCATCTGATCTCTGGAAACATTAATAAGGAAATGGAGAAGTGTTACATGGAAGAATGTGTTATCAAGCAAATTACCAGTGTGGGAAACTGGACCTTACTGCGAAACTCCAGGAAACAGTGTGGAACACGTGCCTCAGAGTGTGCCATGCAAGGGGGTAAAAAAGAAAAGGTATTATAGCGACCACTACTGTTGTCAGGTTTCAGACTCAGGTGTGACACAGAGTGGGCATCCAGAGAAAGTCTCAGGTAGAGAGATGTAGGTGCTGGATATTGGAAGTGAGAGAGGCATGGACCAAAGTGGTAAAGCCACTGATAGCACTGAGAGCATCTGCTGTAAGTGACAGGCCTGATATCCAAGTCTATACACAGTAGATGGAAACACGGCCATGGGCTTTCTGAATTCCATTTGTGACCCTGTACTAAGCTGTTTCACATTTATCCTCCAAGAATGTTGTCTAGTTTATACTTAAAGGTGGCATGTGTAAAAAGAAAATAAGGGTGGCATATATAGAAATGATTTCCAATCCAATTTAATGAGCAACTCTCTTTGTTTTCAACTCAAGAATAAAAGAAAAATAGCTCTCATCTTTTTTCCTCTGAGCTCAGGAAATTGAATTATGTGAGTGGGCGAAGGAGAGAGGAAAGAGGATAAGTAGGATTTTTTCTTCCCACTGATGGAAAGGATCAAAATACACAAACGAAAAAGGACAGTGAAAGCTTTGTGCCATAGGTAATAGTTTTTGCAACCCCTGGGACGGCCAAAACTTACTGCATAGTTAACTAAGGCTGTAGCAGAATATAAATCTTAGCACACCCACTGGCTTGCAGGTTACAGTTTAGGGCCTACCGAGGCAATTATGCCAGGTATTCCTTACTTGAAGATGAGTGTCTTCTTCACTATTTGGCCTCATTTATTTTGGCCATGAGGTCATGGGCCACACACTAGTATGCCTTTAGGGAAAGGACAGAGAGCTATAGGAAGGTTTCCCCAGAGCAGCCATACATACACTGACTTTTCACATGCTTGCAACACCAAAGTGCTTTGTTTCTTCAGGTACCATCATTGATAAGCAAGCACATGTATGTTTTGACCTCACCCCCGGTTCCCTATGTGTATGCTGATGGGGAGGGGAGAGTAATAAGTCTAAGGGAAAGACAGTGAAAATTTACATGGTGGGATTAGGCCCAGCAGCCCAGAGAGCTTGTGTGTGCATTTCAGAACAATCCCAAAGCTCAAGTAAAGGCAGCTTACTTTTAGTTAGTGGTTTTGGGCCTAATTCTGTGGATCCTAATGCGTCACATATACTTTTATTTCAGCTCACCATGGACATATTTTTAATTTCTGTGTTCTCACTGGTACTGAGGTTGAAACCTTGAAAGCATTACCGTGCTTGAAATATTTAACTAGCTGTGAACTGAGAGTTTTCTCATCTGATCTCCCAAGTTAATTAACTAGTGAGATAAATTTGTGTGACTAGACTTGGTGGGTTTCCTGATGATGCCCAGCACATTGCATAAATATGACCAGAAAATTATAATTTCTTTTCCTTATAAGGAATCATTAGCAATATTCAGGATTCTGCATTTTTATAATACTTGTTCAATACTATTAAATCACACATTGTCTTCTCTCCGTGTATATGTCATTCAGAAATAGCTTTAGCTAATTTTAAAAGGAGGTAAATTTGAAAAGTTTAAGTTCCCTTAAAAGTAGACATTTTGATCCTCAATCTGGATGACTGTAACAAAACTATTGGGGATCTTACTGAAAATTCTAAAACTAAGCCATAGTCATATATTCAGTAGTTCCCAGCAGGTTTTGGAAATCTGCATATTGAAAAAACTCTCTGGATGATTCTGATGACCCTCTAGATTTAAGAAACAATAGTGTGAAGAAAACACTTTATTTAGCTTTAAAAGATTTGGGCTCCATTACCAACTGGAACACTTAATGACAACATAATAATAGATATGGGACTTCAAATAGAAAGTGAGGATAAATTTACCTATTATTTTTATTGGTCCACTTTAGTTCCAATAAACGCTTTAATAACAAAAAGTTGTGCTATACACATGGATATTTGTATGTATGATCATTGTTATTGCCATAGGAAAAATTTTGGAATGAGAGGCATCAAGCTTCTAATTGGAAGAGATGGAGAGTTTTACCTCTTTATCTTCTTCTAAAATATGTAATGAGAGTATGTGTGGGTTCTACTTACTTTTTTTGTGTTTCTTGCATTGTAAAATATTAAAAATAAATGCCACATTTTTTATTATTATTCAATAATACAGAGCTATAGATGAGAATATACTCTATACTAGGATGAGAATATACTATGAAAATTGGGTATTTGTACTGTTGTAAAATACATATTTTAAAAAGAAATCACTATAAAATTTTATGGCCCAGATAACCTAAACAGAAATTAAAGCTAAAAATGTTAAAATTTTAGTGAAAAATTAATAAAAATACGAAAACTTAGGGAAAAAGTAAAAAAAAAACTAGTAAAATAATTCTTTGTAAATGTCAAAGAAAACTGTTAGATCTGTAGACACTAGGCTTTCAGATGGTATATTGTTGAAAATTTACATAAAAATCAGACCAATACAAATAACCAAGGAAAAAGCTTTCCAAAATATCTGCAGTCTTATTTGATAATAACATTATTAGAGAAAGAGCATCTAATAGTTTAGAAGTTGATACAGATAACATTTTTAAAGTACTTATATACACAAAACATATCCAGTAACTTGAGAATGCTAAAAATCCTTTTATTGTATGGATATTTATATCCAAATGACTGATACATTTTCATAGGTCATACTGTACTATGAGTCTTATTTTTAGAAATCCAAGAAATATGTCCTTTTTGAAACGACGTGTAACACAGTCCGTCTTCCTGAGCATCTGCTTTGCACAGCAGTGATTCAAAAGAATATTTGGGGAAGAGAGAACAAAATGAATATATTTGCCCTTCAAATTGAATACAAAAATGTGATTAAAGAGATTTTAAAAAATCTTCTGAATATCAGAATTTAAATTCTATGACTAGACAGATAATCATTTCCTTTAAAATTTAGCAGTGCCCTTTCTACAGACCCCCAGCACTGTCTTTATTTAGGACTCTGTCATTTCTTCTGTACTTGTACCATTGAAACCAGTTTCCTACTTGTTTCCCTGTCAGAATTTTCTACCCTTTCCAACTTATCTTCTACATTAGTGTTGGATCATATTCCAAATTAAACAGATTCTGTCCCTCAGTATTCCCAGATGAATTAGTGTATTTTTGTGCTAAACAGTTACATTCAGTCTCCTCAAAGAAAAAAAGCCACAGTCCAAGGCCTCAAAGAGCTTAAAATCCAGAGGCAGTATATTTATGTAATATAAACATAAAATCATACTGCAGTGTGATAAATATAAAAACAGAGATGCGCAGTACAGCAAGAATGCTACCAGAAGGAGGTGGTTCATTCTGCTTCATTATGTCAAGAATCTCACAAAGGAGAAAACATTTGATCTCATTCTTGAAGGTTGACTAGTAATTTGTCAGAGTCTTCCAGGCATATCCTCAGATATCTGAGAAATTTCCTTTCTGAATTTCTGAGAGATCAGTAGGAATCCTGAAGAGTTTTACCTTGCTTAAATGTGTGGCTTATTGAGGTCACCTCAATAGTACTATATATGAAAGATTGCCTAGGCAGGTCAAGAGGATCATGGGAGGATCTAGACATAGGCACATGAGTAGACAGACTGAACTGACAGGCCAAGCAAGAGAAGATCAGTGTCTGAACTAAAGTCATGGCTGTAGAAAAGAACAGAGGTCAAATGTATGAGGCATTATGGAGAATCAGGGGCATTTAATTACTGAGTCTGATGGGTTAATGTTAAGCATGAAATCAAAGATTAGACTAGTAACTGCATTTCTTGCTTGCAGGACTGGCTGAGTGGTGGGGGCATTATCAAAATACGGTGTATAGAGAAAAGAGCAGGTTTCGGCAAGGTTAGTAAGCTCTAATTTAGGGTTTTGAAGGTTGAATTACATGGGGACCTCTAAATAGAGAACATGGTAGGAAGTGCTGTATTGTCATTATCTTGAGAAGGGGCAGGAAATATAGATTTATGCCATCAACATATAGGTGGCAGTAGAATTTGGAGGTATGTAGACTACAATGAGAAGAGAAGGAAGGTTAGAACTATGGCAACGCTAACATTTAAGCAGCAGGATGAGAAAGGAAATAGTAAAATGCTGTAAGGAGGGATCAGACTGAAGCAAAATGAGGAGGTCAGTGAGTGTCATAGAAGCCATAGGAATACAGAATCTCAAAGAGGAGAACATGGTAAGGATCCTCAAGGCAGGCAGAGGAGTCTGGACTCTGCTCTTTATATGTACGGTAGAGACCCATCTGGAAATCTGGAATAGTTTTTTTTTTTTTCATGTTTTAAGATTAAATTAAAGTTACTACCAACTTTACTCTTATTCTTCTCATTTTATCCCTAGTTCATGTTGCTAAATAATAGTCTTAAGCTTTGGGGAAGTTAGTAAACATCCAGCTGAACACTTTTTTAAATTGTGGACTATAAATTAAACTAATCTTTCCACCAAGACATTTGGAGATTATTAAACATTTTATTTTGTTTTGGATGTTGAATATGTTGGATACCCAACTTATTAAAAAAAAACCCACCAAAGATTGGTCACTAATACACTAGTACATATATATTTATATACATTTTTCCCTCAAATTTTGGTATTAAGGTACATTAAAAATGATAGAATCAGAAGTGAAGATAAGAATTTTAGAATTAAGTACATTTGCCTTTACCAGACATGAGGCAATAATAAATTTCAGATCTGGAAATCAAGTAAAAAAAGAAGGCTAAACCGTTAAAATTGAAAAAGTAACTGTAGAAAATGTCCTTACTGTTAAATGTTAAAATGTCTCCTCTTGAAATATTCTTTCTCTTCAAACCAGAAGAGAAAACTAAACAAAGAACAGTTTATGATTAGAGAAGAGACATAAATACTAAAACACGGGGAGTGATGTCTACCCCTAGTTTAAATATTTATTCACATGTTTATTTAGCTTGTTCTGGCTGTTACATTATCACTGCTTCTTTGCCTCTGTGTCTTTCTATATGAAGCGAACTCTGTGTCCCAAGTGATTCGAAGGGCTCTGAAAAATAAGTGCCCAAAATACCTTTCCTTCTGTTCTACTGTATTCCCCCAAATCCCAATCATTGGGAGTTTCAGAAGGTATGTTTTTAAACAAACATTTTTTTTTTTTTGAAGAAAGAGAAAGAAGTATTTCAGGTGTTGGACTCCATTAACACATACCTTAGGCTTTTTCTACTTTTATAATATCTAGGCAAACAGAAAGAGCTTTAAGAATAAGGATGATAGGTCAGGTAAATATTGGTGTTGTAAAAGGTGAGAGGAAAATACTAAAGCAGCAAAATCAGAGAAGGAAGAGAGCATAGTAGTCTTAGGGAAATATCTAGAGAAATAATACATTTTGGAATTACCTATGTCCAAGTAATCCCAAGAAGTTACTGATAAGTAGTAGTGGGATGAGGAAGTATGACATGACAGAAAGACCATGAATCCAGAGGCAGAGGCTGGAATTCTAGTCTTCACAACCCCTAATGGCAAACTTTTCTGAACTAATTTGATTTATTGACAAAAGAAAGATCTTAAGCCAAATTACTATTAAAAAAAATTCTTCAAAATTTGAAATAAGAAACTTGATGATTTTCGAAGTTCCAGTGGGATGCCCAGATCTAATATTCTACTGTTTAAGCAGAAATGGTGTTGAGGGGATGATGAAGTAGCAAAGTCAGGAAAGGCAGCTGCCATAGTAGTCAGAGCATAGACATGCCAGAAGCAAAATTTAACAGTTCACTACAGATAACAGGTCTGGCACTGATACTACATCGGTGCTGCCTGTTACAGACTTTAAGTTTCTTAAAAGCCAAGTGGTTACCCTCTCTGGGTAGTTTCATGCTGAGACTAACACAATAGGCAGCTCTTGGGACATGTGTTGACTTGCTGGCCAGGACGGCAATTCCCGGTAGATTTGTCAGAATCTACTATGCTGTCCACACAGGATGTACTGCATGATAGTTGTAGAGCAGACATAAAAGAATGCCTTAGTAAAATATTAGTATTCAAAATTAAGATAGCATAACTGTTAGCCGACAAAGCACACTGACTGCAGGATTTCAGTAGCCCAGGACATAGTCATTACCTTGTGATTTGTAAAGTATATTTTTACTTACTGTGTGTAGTGGTTACCTTTGATAGCTTTCTGATTTTAGGAAAGTAACAAGCTCATTAGGCCTCAGTTTCCTAAGCTCATTCTTACAAAGTATGTATATACACTGGCATATTAAAAGTTCTCAGCAAGTATTACTTGCTGTGATTTTTTTTATCTGTATCTCTACAAGCATCCTATTGGAGGGGAAATAAAATTAAGTCTCCGTTCTACATTTAATTAACCAAACTAAATTACATTATTATAATTTCTTAAATATTAAAAAAGTCCCATGTTGTTTTAAGTAGCAAGAGTTTGGCTTTCTTTGTATCACTATGTTTTTTAAGTTTTAAATATCACATTATAGGTTTGTTCTACTTTTGCACTAATATTTCCTTATATAAACAGGCAGAGTAATTTAATTCATTAAATTGAAGAAGATATTTTGTTCCAGACTGAAAAATTTAGTGGTTTCACTGCACGTAAAAATAAAATGTGTTTGGAAAAAGAAGTCCTAAGTATGGGAAAACATGTTTCCTACCCCTAGACATTCCTTTTAGATTTTTAGGCACATTGGAAAGAGAAAAGGACACAATTAAACTGGTCACCTAATTATGCTTCTTTAGGCATAATCCGACCAGTTGTTTTCTTAGGAAATTTGGTTTCCAGCCACATGTACCTTTTGTAATGTCAATGTAAGAAACAAACTTGTTTTGTCTTTTCCAGCTCAGTAGGGTTGGTTGGAGTCCTAGCTCAGTGAATAAGTCATACTGAGTCAAATTTGTGTCAAATAGTACTAGCATTCTAGGGTTTGTAGGAGTCAGTAGTGAATAAAACATATAAAGCTTTCTACCTACTCACATTACTGTCAGAAGGATAGAGAGGTGAAGAGTTAGACAGACAAAATAAGTAGATCCCTGACAAAAAGAAACATATCAAATTGTTGTAAGTCCTATATAGAACGATAAAATACATTGATATGCTAGAAAGTGACTGGTGACTATTTTAGATTGAGTTATCAGGGATGGCTTCTCAGAAAAGGTGTCACTTAAGCTGGTCTTAGTGAGAGGTAGGTACTAAACATGTATAGATTATAGAAGAATGTTCTAGGAAAAGAGCTGGTTCAAAGACTAGGAAGAAATGTATTTGAATGGTCTAGGAACAGAAAGTAAATCAATTTGAGTAGACCATACTACCTGATAAAGAGATTGGCATGAGACAAGTTCAGAAGGAAAACAAGGGCAAGATTACAAAGAACTCTATAAGTCAAGGTAGGAGTTTAGATTTTAGTCAAAGTACTACTGGAAGACATTGGAAAATTTAAACATAGGAGTGAGATGATCCAATTTATGTTTAACAAAAATACCCCCCTGGATCCTGTCAGGAATTGGACTATAGGAGAACCCGTACTGGAAAGATGCAAAACAGTAAGGGAACTGGAATATTGCATGGCTAGATGCTCATTATACACATTATCTCTTACTTCTTGGTACACAGTTGGATTGCCTCTCTCAGCCTTCCTTAAAGTAAGTTATGACCATACCACTGATTTCTTCTTAATTTGAGTGGAAGTTATGAGCCACTTCCATCCTTCAACCAAAAAGCCTTCTACATGCAACAATCTATGTTCTTTTCTACTCACTGGATTTCTTCACTAATACAAGTGAGTCCAGTGATCATGGAAGCAATGTACTGAAAATGATATCATATGAAGGAAACAATTTAAATCCTAAATCATTTACCAACCAGGAATTCAAACTTGGCCTTTTTATGAGTTGAAAATAAACTTTGATTGTGTTAAGCTATTGGGTTTAGACATTCATCTCTTATAGTGGTTAGCAGTGCTTTGACTAAAATAGGGACTGGTATGGTAAAATAAGTGAATTAAGGTGGTAAGGAGAAAAGGTGATGGATAAATGACATAATAGAAGATAAAATTGGATAACTTTGATTGCAGATTGGACAAAAAAAGTAAGGAAGAAGTCAGAGATGAGCTCTAGGTTGCTTCTTCATGAACTATGTGAAATGTATTGCCATTTTGAATGTTTGGTACATACAAAGAGGAAATATAATGAGCTCATTATTGCACCAGTTGATTTTAAGTTCTTTCAGTGACCTCCCAGCTTCCTAGTAGCATTTTTGAACTTGGAGATAAGGAGAATATTCTTTGGTGGAATAATAATAATAACAACAATAACAATAACCAGCATTGGTTGGGTTCATATTATATGTTAGTCATTGTGCTAGGAACTTTGCTTGCCTTATTTCATGGGCTTAATTTTCTCAATGATCCAAGCAAAGCAGGCACTGTTATTTTTCCAACTCTATAAATGAGAACACAAGATTTATGGATGCTAACTTATTTGCCCCTTATCAAAGTCCCATAAGCAGTAAAACTGAACTTTTAACTTCCCAGTGGTTTGTAACATTTGGTTTTAAATATTTGATTTCACATTTATAGTTTTGTAAGTGTACTCTTTTTCTGCTGAACTCATCTGGGATCAGCTCAGCATGACTATAGATTGTAGGTTAAATTCAGGTCTGCTCCCTGTATTTCCTCATTGTCCTTAGCAAGCTACTTCTTAAGGTTTATTCTTTTCCTTGTGGATCACAAGAACCTAAGAGACCAAGCCAAAATGTGCAAATGCATTCAAGACTACTGCTTGTTTCAGACCCACATTCTACTGGCTAAAGTAACTCACATGGTCGAGGTCAACATTAATGGGAAATGTTTACAAGGGGAGAATTATACTCTATTGCACTACAGGGACACTTAAAAAGAGGGAAAATTCAGAGAAAACAATTTTGGTACACCAAACAAAGTAAGATAATGCTAGAGAAAACAAGAAAGGAGAACATTCCAGAGTGTTCAGAAGTGAAACATGCTGCAGAGAGTTTGAGAAGTATAAGAACCAAAGCGTATTCTTAGATGTAGCCATGAAGAAGTCATGGTAGCGTAGACAAGTATGGTTGTCGTGCTAGAGTAGGCAGATCTTGAGAAGTGAATCAGAGGTAAAAATGTGACTGTTTTGTGAGAAAGTTTGGTAATAAAGGGAAAGCAAAAGAATACGAGAATGGTAGCTAGGAGGGAGTGAGAATAGGATAGTTAATTATAATAGTTAAAACTACATGGCTACCTAAGAAACTAATTAGTGGTTGTGTGACCTTGGGCAAGCTACCTAACCTCCTGGTGTCTCAGATTCCTTGTTATAAAATCAAGACAAATATAAATTTGTAGAATTGATTTAAGATTAAGTGAGTTAATATACATAAAACACTTAAAAACTATTTCTGACACAATGTAAATGCTTAATAAGTGTTAGAAATTATTTTGTGCCCAGGATGGGAAAATATTCAACATGTTTATATATGGATGACAAGAGATTTCTACATAGGAATGATTTAAAAACTAGGAAAGAGCAAATTTTATGTCTTTATTAAAAAAAATCACTACTCATCTGTATTTTCTGTTGACTTAGGTAGATGAAGAGTAATCCAATTCATTCTTTTCTTCTGATTAATTTTAGCCAACATATCCCCTTAAAGCAACATCAGTTTGTTGTATATTTAATCATTAATATTATAATGAAATTCCATTTATAGTCATATCTCTTCAAAAATATATTCTATATACATTTTACCAAAGATAGTGAAAAGGACAAATTAGCCAATGATTCTTAAAATTTGTGATTTTGTTCAGTTTGATTTTATGTTCTAATTTAGTGTTATAATTCTCAGTCATCTAATTAAACTCTTGGCCAGTAAAATCCTTGAGTGTAGCTATTTACTTATAACTATAAATATTTTGGATTTAGGATTCTTTCTAGCTAAGGATTAAGCTAGATAAACCCATGAAAAACTGCTTCCATCATAACCATTTCCTAAAATCCCTCACGTAGTATAAGACCAAGACTCCTCAAACTGGAATTTAAAATCATAGACAGTGGGGTTTCCATGGAGCTTCAATCCCTCTTGCCAGCAGTTACTTCTGTTTTCCTCCACAAGTCATCTCCTTACCTCACAGCCCTTTGAAACCCCAAGCTCGTACGTTTTCCTGCAATGGGACAGGTTAGGGCTTTCAGGTCACTGACTGCTTGAAAGCTAGGACCTAATTCAGCTGTACCAGGGAGAAAAAGAGGGCAGGTACTTGATCATAGGACTTTTTACTATTACAGAACCACCTCCTTGAGCTTCTAATGTGCCAGTAATCCTAAGTGACATTAGGTCTCAGATATCATCTACATTTTGCATCATTCTTAGAACAAGATGTTAAAATGGAGTTTGATAATGTACAATCTTTAAAGAACCATGATGCTTTCACAGATAAAGGTGTGTTGCCATGGAATTTTAGCTAACCACTAATTTCTCCCTTATCTGACTTTCACTTTATAATCTTTAGATTTTTTGCCAAAGGAAAAAAGAGCCATGTAATAGTAATGTTCCATTGTATGTTTTGTTTTGGGGTCAAGACTTCAGTGCCCAAAATTAATTATTTTCTCCTGGATAAATGTGTCTTTTGTTTCCTTCCAGAAAAACTTCAATATGTATCTTTCCTTGTTAAACTAATGATCACTTATGATTTGTTCTGAGTTAACACTTCAAAAGATTTTTTAAACTTAAGAAATATATAATATCAAAAGTCCAAACAGAGCCTTATATTGTTTTATCATTTTTTCAAATCTAAGAGTTTGTATTATATATCATTTAATGAAGGCTGTTACTGAGTTTTAAACTGTGTGTGTGTGTGTGTGTGTGTGTGTGTGTGTGTATAAAGCTTCATACTAAAATGATGCTCTCGTATTGGTAGAGTAGACTCCTCAAAGGATAACAGTTTAAGCAACGTGTTGTATTATCTTGGAAATATTTGCTGATTGAGTAATTCCATCAGAATCACTGTAATCATATAGGGGACCATTTACTATCAAAGATAGGACTTACATGTCTGTACATATGTGGATACAGAACAGATGTCTGATATTTTCTACTTTTCCATTAGGTTTGCTAATCCTTAGGAATGATTATATCAAAAGTTGACAGTTTAAACTTCAAGGATTTAAGAAGAAAATATTTTCTCCCTATTGTATATTGACATTAATCAATATTTAAGTATAACTTCAGTCTTATTACTAGTTTGCTATAACTATTTTGCTATTCCACATATAGATGTGGAACAGGTTAGTTAAAACTCTAAGCCTCGGTGTACTCAGTTTTAAGTTGAGAATATTTCAGTAGGGGTTTTGTGTGGATTATGTAAGATTTATGACTTTCAGATAGATCTTAAATATATCTTAAATGTATTGAAATAGCTTGCTAGACACATGGTAACTCTGTGAAGGTGATAGATAAGTTATTTAGCTCAGTTTTGGTGATCTTTTCACAAAGCATATATGTATATATATATATACATTTTGATATATATCAAAATGTGAGGCTGTGCACCTTAGATATATACAATTCTTATATGTCAAAGATGTCTCAATAAAGTTGTTAAAAAGAAGAGTGCAGTGACTTCTCCCAACAGTGACCATCTCCAGGAGCAGAGGAATAGCCAAGACTGAGTTGACTTAAGCATGGAGGAAGGCTCAGATAGCAAGCAGGCTGTGATCAGAGGAGAGGACTCAGGAGCAGGAAGGGAATGAGAACAGGTGAGGGCTCATGATGGGAGTGGCGGCAGAGAGGTTTAGAGTATGGCTAAAAATCTCTGGTGATGGAGGTGAATGAGTTGAGACACCAGAGGTGAATGAGTTGAGACACCAGAGTTAACTGGACAGGCCTACTTTTATTTTAATATTGAGCTAAGTGGTATTAACATCCATTTGCAATAACGGCATCACTGCATTGATCATGACACTGTTTGGATGACAGAAAGTCACACCAGGGGAATAATTTAGGTGGTCAATAATAAACATATAAAATTATATCAATATTGCATTGGTTTCTTTTCTTTTACATTTTAGTCTAAGGTTTATTTCTCTAAATTCTATCAATTCCATTTAATATTAAACTCAAAATCATTTGGCTGTAGTATTAGAAGCGGAATTGACCATTTGCTTATTCACTGCATTAAAAAAAATTGCCTTTTCAGTCAGTATTTACTTGCCGAATCAGATTGCGTGCCCAACAGGCTAAGGGAGCCACCAAGAGAGGTAGTTAAAAAAATTAGCATTTTCACAACTTCATCTTTTGCATATACTGACATTAGTCGCACTCCACTGATTTCTTCAGTTCTCTGGCTGTAAAAGCACAAGGTGAATCTAATGTGCATTGAGTGTGCATAGTCACTTTCCCTTTCTTAGCATCAGCAATAGTATCTGCTCAGCAGCTGGGTCCTTCATGAGACACTTGATTACTAGAATTCGGATTGTGCCTTGTAGTTCATGTGTTTCACATTCAGATGGGTTTCTTGACATTACTAAAGTACTGTACTCCTATCATTTTAAGATTGCATGCCCATTTGTTTCACAGTCTTGTTTTAAGTAGTTTCTTTGAGAAGCAAATTGCAGTAGAAAAACCAGCATCACACAGGTGAGAGACTAAAGCACCTTCAAATAAAAATGCTAAAGTAACTGATGAAGACAGAAAATTAATGGTAAAATTAGCAAATGAAAATGACTCATGCATTTTGGAGTACACAAATTCCCTTAGAGTATGTTTCCTTGAGCTTTCAGAATTTTAGAGGGAGTAATGAAGTGGAAAAAGGTATAGAACTGCATAGAAATTTAGAGACTGAGTTTCTAGTTTATAGATTAAACTTAATTCTCTCTGCTGTCGCTATCTCTATAATTTATTCCTTGTTTCTCCTGTCATTTTTTCCATCTAAGGAAAAGGATAATCTTTTATTTGTGAAGAATGCTCTATGATTTTTCTCAATACCAAATAGGTAATAGCCATTTGTACTAGCCCTGTAAATTTTCTGCTTCATTATTCTTATTCAGTTATTTATGAACTTCATCAAAAAGAAGTTTTCACCTTTGCTATACTTTATTATCTTCTTTTTGCTAATTTAGTTAGGCAGCAAGAAAAGAACATTCTTACTTTTGAATTAAGATGGTGGATTGTCACATGCATTTATTTCCCTTCCAAATTGAGACCTTCTCTAAAATGACAGTAGAAGTATAATGTATAAACCTACAATGTCAAAGAGAAAAGAAGAGAAGGCATTATTTTGAGAAGGAGAAGAAGTAGTAACTGTCAGAGGAGAACAGGGTGACCAAGCATGTGTCTCTTCTTGGCAGAAGAAGTGAAGGCAGGTTTTTAAATTTTGAGAGAAAATGCTTCTCAATCTAGAATATGCTGTCGAAGTATCAATCAAATGGGAAGAAAAACAAAGACGTAAGCATTCAGAGATTCACATGCACACTTTCTTAGAAACTAACTGCTGGAGAATGGGCTCTTTCCCGTGAAATGGGAGAATTCAAAAGACAGGAAGTCATTGACTCCAAAAACAGGGGATCCATACCGTAAAGGGTACAGTTAGGGCAGGTCTTAGGATGATAGCTATGTTTCAGATTTGGAGAGCAGCTCATTCAGATTTGAGCCAGAAGAAAAAACTATTAAGACACAAGCCTCCAGAATAAAAAGGGAAAATTGCTGATAGATATTTGGCAGATGTAAATGGGATTTGGGGGGAAATTTTAGCATAGACATAGAGAAAATAATGGTAGTCAGAATGAGGTACTTAATAAGTTCAAGAGATTTTTTTAAATCCATGAATGGAAATGTAACTTTTGTACACTTTTTGGCTGTGTAATAAGTATTGTGTACATGATCATAAAAATGTAAATATTGATTATTGATTAAGTTAAGAGTAGTAGAGAATAGTGTTAGGAATTTAGGTAATGTAAAACAGTCAGTCATAAATATAAAAGACCTAAGTACTCAGCTACCATAACAGGAAGCCAATAGGCAATATCCAATATTGATAAGTCAAGAAATAAAAGAATAGCCATTTAAAAATAGAAAAATCCCAGAAGAAACAACCAAAATATTTTAAAGTAGATGTCTCTGGTGAAAGAACAGCATTGGACTGAGAGGGTGGAAAAAAAACTGCTAATTTTTATGAAAGGAATATATACATATTATATATATGTAATATATATATATATCTGTGTATGATTTACTCTGACAAAAATGTTTTAAAAGTAAAGGCCAAAGAATAAGAAAGAAAAATATAAAAATCTTCATATTTTAGATCTTATAAAAAATCTTCTTAAAATACTTAGATGCTAGGGCACCTGGGTGGCTCAGTTGTTAAGCATCTGCCTTCAGCTCAGGTCATAATCCCAGAGTCCTGGGATTGGCCCCTCATCTGACTCCCTGCTTGGCAGGAAGCCTGCTAGTCCCTCTCACTCCCCCTACTTGTGTTCCCTCTCTAGCTGTGTTTCTCAGCTATATTTTATTTTCTAAATAAATAAAATCTTTGAAAAAAATAGTTAGATGCTATAAATTTGAAGCCCAAAAGGATAGAGATAGGAATCCAGGATTGATACTCTTACAAGTACATTCACTATGGGAGCAACTGGGTAGCTCAGCTGATTGAACTTCGGCTCAGGTCATGAACTCAGGGTGGAGATATCAAGCCCTGCATTGGGCTCTGCACTCAACAGGGTGTCTGCTTAAGATTCACTCTCTCTCTTTCTCTGCTCCTCCTCATCCGTGTTCTCACACTTTGCTCCTCTCAAAAAAATAAATGAATCTTTTTAAAAATTGAATTCATCATGGAAGGAAGAGGAAAGAAAGTTTTTTAAAAAGTCAGGTTCATAAGTATATAGTCTACCAGGAAGTTTTCTCTTCCTAGTAACCAAAACTTGTCTGTTTTGATTGATCTTTGGCTCCCCAGGAAACCAACCCTAAAGAAGATGGGAAGAAAATGGGTCTTTGATCTTTGATAACTAGCTATTGCTTTCTAATTCTGGGAACATAAAAGGCAGATGAAATTTCTGTACTGTGAGATTATTCTGAAAAACATGCATAACTGTTAAGCCCTAAGGGGTATAGACCTTAAATAAATAAGGAAGCAAAGAAAGAATAACCTTTCTACCTTATTATATATGTTAGAGAGCCCCTGGTTCTACGGTGGTGGCATGTTTTGTGAGTTCCTGTCTATCACAATGGTTAAGGTTGTACTGGATTATAGGATGGTTTTTTTTCCTGCTGCTATTGACTGTTGAAAATCTGCTCATCCTCTGCCTATTTAGAGTGAATATTCATTGCCCTTATCATAATGTAAATAATAAATATAATTTATATAACTATCACGCTAAAAAATGAAAATCTGCTTTTTAAGGATTCTGCTTACCTACCCCATTTTCATTATACCCTAGTAATTGTTTAATAGAGTACTTCTGGAGGTCTCTAAGAAACTGTAAAAGCCTCTATTATTTGCCAGTATAAGGGGTTTGGGCTGGAAAAAGAAAAAAAGAAATGAGTTGAACCTTAGAATTTCAACTTTAAGCTTTTACATTTATTCTCAAGTTTTTACCACTCTGTACAATTCTGTTTAAACTGTGTTTGCCCTACTTTTAAAAATTAAAAAAAAAAAGTACTTCAAACCTTCTTGGGTTATTCAATTCTACCAGATTTCTCTCCACCCTTCCCCAAAATTAACCACTGCTGAACTACCATAGAGAGCAGGATTGAATTTACCAAGCGGGGGACTCCTTCTGTAATATCAAGCAGATGTTGACTTCTGACCTGTTCTAACATTTGGATCTCCGTAAATTACTGTTTCATTTTGATTTTAGCATTGACAAGTGTCTCTATGATCTTGAAATATTGTCCATAATACATAATAAATGTCTCCACTACCTGTTTAACTGCTAAAGAATCAAAGTAATTCATAAATATTTTTGACATGATAGAAATGTCAATTTTACTGATGACCTCTTACTTATTTTTAAAAAAAAATATTGTATTTATTTATTTAAGAGACAGAGTGAAAAAGAGAGTGTGAGCTGGCGGTGGGCAAGGAGCAGATGGAAAAGGACAAGCAGACTCAAAGCTGAGCACAGAACCCAATGCTGGGCTGATCCCACAACCATGAGATCAGGACCTGAGCAGAAATCAAGAGTCAGACAATAGCTGAGCCACCCAGGCATCCCCTGATCACTATTTCTTTGAAAACTCAGTTCTAATACTAAATTTTCTATCTAAGGCTACCAAACCACAAAATCAAAGTCTTTAGTTCAGCACGCTTAAAGATCTAGAAAAACACTGTCAGTAGTTGATGTACTGGATCATTTGCCTCAGCAAATTGTTGAGTGTTTATGCCATAACCACTGGAAGCTTTGAAATTAGAAGGCTTTATCTGATTCAATTGTTTAAGCATGTTAAAACACATTTTCAACTGTGCCCACTTCCAGATTAGCCCTTGTTTTGATAGCAGTTGGAATCTTTGTAGGGATTAAGGAAAGAGATAAGAATTGAAGATTTTCCCAAGAAACTGTTCTGTTTAATCATCATATTGAAGATATTTTATAAAGAAATCTTGATCTTCCAGAAAGAAGTCATCATGTTCTCCTGACCAGATCACATATGGTTATGGTTAATATGTCACGGGCCTGATGTCTGTCTAGTGCCATGGACTGATTGACTTTGAATAGACTGTGACTGAGGCTGGTACTTGCCAGGCACTCACTGTAACCAAGTCATGGTTAGGACTCAAGAAAGTTGGGTAAGGACGCTAACAGATTTTGTGAACCATTCCAGGTGAAGAGCCTCTTAATAGTGTTTCATTCCACATTATCGTCTTATGGAATAGTTGAATTCTTGCAGAAAACTATTACAGTGCATCTCAGTACAGATGGGATTGCATTTATCTCAGTCAGATTTGAGGAATTTGCAGAAAAGCACCTAATATGAGGTTTCAGTCTAGCATCCAACGACTCTGTAGAAAGAAAACCCAGACCACTGAAGCTTCCCTGAAAACAAGTCATGAGAAAAATTGGCCAATGGCAGTTTTCTTATTTTAAGCATGTCATTCCATGTTTAAAAATCAGAAATCCATCTTGCTAGATTACTTGTTTTGTTTGCCTCAATTATGAATAGATAAAGATTTATAAGAGAAGCAAAAATATGTCAAAAACTTCTCTGTGGTTGTGCATTGATACTGAGATGGGCTCCTGGAACAGACTCAGGGCTTGGTCTGTATTTTCAATCATCAAAAAAAAAAGAAGAGAGAGAGAGAGAGAACCATTATATTGTGCACTAAAACTAATATAACACTGTGCGTTGAAAAAAATAAAAAATAAAAATAAATCAAGTGAGTGAGCACAGCACTACTGTTGTGTGGTTTTGCTAGGAAAGTGCTCTTTCCCAAAGAAGTTGCTATTTTTAGGGCCAATTTTTGTTGATTTTTTAAAATTACATTCTAGGAACTCATGAGCACCGTGTCTTTATCAGTTCTGAAAGAAAGGAAAAAAAGAAATAGGGAGGGAAGGAAGAAAGGGAGGGAGGAAGTATTTCTGGTTTTTATTTGTGTATCTGTTATGTTCTTCTTCTCTGGAGTGAATGGCAGTACTTACTATGCTTGCCAAGTTGGGATAAATTATACAGAAATTTGCTGTACTTTTCTTAAAATATACTTTTAAAAAGGTAAAATCATGGGTGCCTGGGTGGCTCAGTCGTTAAGTGGCTGCCTTCATGTCAGGTCATGATCCCGGAGTCCTGGGATTGAGCCCCGCGTTGGGCTCCCTGCTCAGCAGGAGGCCTGTTGCCCCCTCCTTCCCTCCCCCTGCTTGTGTTCCCTCTCTAGCTCTGTTTCTCTCTGTCAAATAAATAAATAAAATCTTTAAAAAAAAGGCAAAGTCATGACATGCAAATACAAACTGAACACATGCCAAGTTTCTGTTTCAGTCACTGATAATGAAGGCATTAGTAAGAAGTTATAGCTAGTTAAAAATGCATTTAAGAAGGTAGGTGTACATAAGCAACATACAATAGGATTGCTGGGTTAGATGCACACCTTGCTAACATGTAACAAGGTCTTAAACGTGTCAGGTTGTCTTTTCCACTAAATAATATTTTTTTCATTTCTACCACACAAAAATCTGCAAGTACACTGAACAAGTAGCTTTACCACATCTGAATTCTTTAATCAATAGCAAAAAGTGAGGAGAAGTAAATACATTCCTTCAGATAACTCTTGGTCAGCTTTGCTCTAACATGACAGAGAAGACATGCCACCCCCTCTTCTTATTTCCCAATCTCAGAAAAAATTTCTGACACTTTCTGGGGCCATGTCTTATGTTTCAGGACCTGTTTGCCCTTAGGTCTATTCCTTGCCTTATTCCTGCTCTGCTCTGTATCATCACAGCTGAATTTCCCAGGTGCCCATGTAAACTGGCACCTGGCTAGATTCGACCAGTGGCAGATACTGTCAGAAGATTGCAAGATAGGTGAGGAGGGTGAGAAAAGCCAGGATTGTTCCTTCTCCCTCTCTGTTTCTAGGAAGCCTTCCTTGTATCAGCTTTGTCTCTTCTGTGGTTCCAGATGCTTGTGCAGCAGACCTGTACTTTCTTTCCATAATTTTTTAATACCTATTACTTTAAAAGTATATTTTAATATGATCAATTTTCCTTCTCTGCTAGTGTATTTTTGAAACCTGTTGTTAACGTGGCACTCTATTAATTAAGAGTAAGTGTCCAAAGCCCACTTTTAAATGTGCCTTTGTTATTTTTGATGGAACTGATGCTGAGGTTGCTTTGCTCAGCTAATGGAGTACATGACTTTGCTGGTTTTCAGTTGCTTATTTCTTCAGGAACACCCCAGTTTCATTGTGCTTGTGGCATGTGCAACCGTCATTCTCTCTCAAACACATTCTAATTTGACTTTTGTAGCACTACTCAATGCACCCTTCTCTGATTTTTCACTATGTAATATATAATAAAATATATATTTATTACATAAATATGCAATAAAATATGTAATAAATTCATCCATCAGAGTTCAGTCTGCTCTCATACTTTATGCTACTTCCCCATCTCTCTCTCTCTTTTTCACATATGTATATTTCCCTTTGTGTATCTACCTCACATCTGAAATATTAGTGCTTTTTTCTGTTAGTTTAGTTCATGAGCATGGAACATGCAATGAACAAGTGTGTATTTGTCATGTGTAATTCTTTTTCCCTTGGCTTCACTATGTGTTTTGAAGCCTAGAACAACTGGAATTCAACATTAATCATCAACTCATGATTGGAATACTTTGTACCCTTCAGTCTTTAGTTCAAGATGAATTTTGACATCTTGTTATTTTTCAGTCATTTAAATTTTTCATGGTCAGTGATTCCAAAACTACCAAGTAAAGGACCTGACTTCTAAGTTAAGTCACTTGTGTTATTGGCAAGATATTGAATATTCTACTTTAATAAGGGATTATGTCTCTAAAATTATTTTTATTATTATCAAAATCAGCAGCAAATTTTCCAGAAGTAAAAATTTCAGTAGTTTAGCTCTTTTTAGTTCTTCTTACTTCCGCATATTTCTATATTATATCAATTTCAGGTTTATTAATAAACAGCCATATTAATAATAGAGGAAATAGTTCTTATACATTCATTTAACCAGCTTCCTTACCCTCGTCTTTTCAAGAGTCATACTTACTTCGTTTTTAAGTCACTTGTATTTGTAAGCAGTGTGATTTCTAAATATTATTCACTTGCCAATCAAAATATTGATCAGATGGCTTTCCTATCTTATATAATATTTTTTCTCTCTCCTTGATTTCATAGCTATTGTATTTTTCATATGTATTTTATAATTTTTTGAATGCTCAACTGATCTGTCAAAACGAAGTTCCAAACATCCTGTCAGTTCCATTGTTCATCAGTTTCATTTCTCTCCCTAGAGACTTCCTCCCTACATCTTTTCTTCTGTATTTCTACTCTATCTAGACTAGTAATTTCTAGAATGGTCACATATCTCTTATTCAGATACTTCTCTTCTTTGCCTATATGCATTAGACTCAAGTTCTGTCCTTATTTTGATCAATGCATCTCTCAGTGGCTTCCTGAAAAAGAGTGCATAGAAAGTCAAATTTTGGGAATCATTGAATATCTGAAAAAGCCTTTATTCTTTCCTGAAATTTGATTGAAAGTTTGGCTGCACATAGAATTTTAGGTTGACTCCATACCAGCTACATAACATATAGGGCCTGGTGCAAAATGAACATGTGGGGCTTCTTGTTCAAAAATTATTAAGAATTTCAGGATTGTGACAGCAGAGCACTGGATGAAGACTGCTTCTAAGCACAAGGTCCTATATAACTACAGGTCACATACCCATGAAACTGACCCTGGTGGCCCTTTCAAAATGGAGATTCTTAGTTCTGAGTAATTGATTTTTTCTTTAATCATTTCCTCTATCCTTGATGTCTAGAATGTTAGTTCACTGGATATTAGATCTCCTGAACTCGCCCTCTAATTTTCTTATCTTAATTATTCTATTATCCCTCTTGCTGTCTTTTTAGCTTGTGTAGGATATTAGACATTTTTGTCTACTCCTTCTTTGACATTTTTTAAAAGATTTTATTTATTTATTTGACAGAGAGAAACACAGCTAGAGAGGGAACACAAGCAGAGGGACTTTGAGAGGGAGAAGCAGGCCTCTCGCCAAGCAGGCAGCCCAATGTGGGGCTCGATCCCAGGTCTATGGGATCATGACCTGAGCTGAAAGCAGTCGTTTAACCAACTGAGCCACCCAGGCACCCCATTCTTTGACATTTTTATATAAATCTTTAGGATTTACTTCTAAGAGGTTCTTCAGTACCATTTATTCCATTTTTTTAAAGTAACATTTAAAAAAAGTAGCATTATATTCTTGTTTTATGGATGAATCTTTTATTTTTTCTCAGAGGAATCTCTTACTTTCTCATTTTTAAAATGTTTTTGGATAGTTTCTGTTTTCCTCAAGTTGTTTTTTATTTTATTTATATTTGTTTGTGTCTTTCATGTTGGAGGTTTTCCCTCCAGGCTTGCTTACTGTTGATAGGCCATTAATATTAAGAGTGTGGCTCTGAGAAGTGACTAGAATCTCTCTGTGCATAGGTAGTGCTTTTCACCTGCTGAGTGTCACTGAAGAAAGAGTAAGCTGTGAACTCTTTCTAAAATTTCATTTTTCTGAGGCCTTTCAGTCTCTCCCCCAATGAAGTTCCCAGTCTTCATTGTGTAAACAGGTGGGAGAAAGAAACCTGGGTTATCATCATTCCACATACTGACTTTCATTTAATCCTTTTATTTTCAATCTGGCAGTCTTGCCTCGTTTCCATGTTTGCTGGAAGTATAGGTAAGGATAGTTTCCTACTACTTGAGGTAGAGAAAGAAATCTGAAAGCTCTCAAAAAATTCCACCAGCTTGTTTATGCCTGAAGCCAGATCCTTGCATTTTAAGATCTTTGGTGTCCTTACCCACTAAGCTATTCTGAGGTTCTGTGAGGAATCATTGTCTTGCTTCTCTCTCTGTCATCACCCTTTGAAAGCACTTGCTTTGCTTTGATTTCTTGGTATCTGTTAAATCAGTCACCATATCTCACTGTTCAGTTTTCCCAAAAAGGTATTGTAAACTTTTCTCTGCCATTATCTTCCTTCCTGTTCTTGTTCCTTGTAGCTCTTGTACCTTTTCAGTCCCTTTGTGATGGGAGTGATGTTTCAGGGTGAACAGTAGTAAAGGCATTTTCTTTAATCCATCAGGCTTAAATATAAACTACGAATCTTTTTCCTTTGTCCATTTTTTCTTTAAATTTGAAAAATTATACTGCACACTGTCTGACCCAGCCAGCATCAGTTGTCCTCCATAAACACCCCTTTCAAGTAGGTGTCGGGCTGCGCCAGTGTGAAAGTGGCAGTCTGCTCTTCTGGCTCTCCTATATTTCCTATGAAGCAGCAGCTGATCCTCAGCATATGTGTAGCTTCCATGAGCTGGAACTCACTCTAATGCTGATCACTCCAGAAAGCTGAAGTAGCTGTTCCATCAGTGTGTTGCTCCTCTGCATGAGGACCAGAGAAGAGGTGAATGTGAGTAGAGTGAGTCCTCACTGACTTTAAAACCCTGTCTCTACAGTCTTTTCAACACCACCCAGAGGATTGTACTGAAAGTCTCTGAAAGTCTGGTTTGAGAGGATGGCATTATAGGAGGTGTGAGAGAAGTAAGGCAAAAATAGATGGTATAGTCAAAATGGGTAATTTGAGGAGAAATTAATAATAGGATTTGTAGTTGCAGGATGAGTGGAGGGAACCATGAGGATAATGTGATATCTCTGGCGTGGCAACATGGGGCTCCAGAGATGTGTTACCCTGATGAAAGACAGAGACAGAGAGATTGAGAGAGAACTCTGTCAAGAGACAGAGTACTACTTAACAAGTGACTTTCTGTGGAGGAGGTGACAATCCAGGGAGAAGAAAAGAATGATGCTGTGATTATTTCTCTCTCTCCCTCCTATCTGCTATGATGCTTCCCATTTGTGAACCCCAAATGGTCACCTGATATAGTCTTTACAACTCCCTCTCAGGGCAAGGAGTAGGGTACAGTCCAGTAGAGTGGATTTGGAAGGACAAGTAAAAGATACTTAGCACAGAGTGGCTACCTAAGCTCAGTGCTAAATATGTGTTTTCCACAGAATACGTATTTCTTCAGTGGATCAGTTATGTATACACCCTATTCCTATTCTTTCTTCCTTAATTTAAATAGCCTATAGTAGGTGAAAGTCACTACTTTTTCTTCTTCAGAACACATAGATTTAAATATATATATAATATATAAAAATATATAATATATACTTATTATATAAAATAACTGTTTTATAATATATTTTTATATATTTATGTTTTTATCAACATGACTATATATGCAAATCTGTAATATTTATAGATTTAAATGTTAAATATACATATATTTATGTACATATTTAATATATATTTACTTAAATATATAAACTTTAAAGAAAATTCTGGAAAATCCACACAGTTCATAGTATTTCAGAGAAGTAAAGTAGCAAGGCACAAATCATTGGTTCCCTCTGTAGAGTCAATATGATCTTACTGTTCTTTTGCCTACAAGCAGGAAAAAATTGATCTTGAAGACATTTCTAACTATTTCAGTGTTTGTATCTCTGTACTTAAAAGGGATTCTCCCACATGCTGGGAATTATGCATGCCCATTTCTATAATAAAAAGTTTACTTCAGGGGCACTGGGTGGCTCAATTGGTTGAGCGTCTGACTTTGGCTTGATTGTGATCTCGGGGGCCTGGGATTGAGCCTTGCATTAGGCTGCCTGCTGAGCAGGAAGTCTGTTTCTCTGTCTGCCTCTGCCCCCCAGCTGATGCTCGCTCACGCGCTCTGTCTCTCTCTCTCTCTCTCTCTCTCTCTCTCTCAAAGAAATGAATAAAATCTTAAAACAAACAAACAAACGAACAAACAAACAAACAGGGGTGCCTGGGTGGCTCAGTTGGTTAAGCGACTGCCTTCGGCTCAGGTCATGATCCTGGAGACCCGGATCGAGCCCCACATCGGGCTCCCTGCTCAGTGGGAAGCCTGCTTCTCCCTCTCTCACTCCCCCTGCTTGTGTTCCCTCTCTGGCTGTGTTTCTCTCTGTCAAATAAATAAAATCTTTAAAAAAAACAAAAACAAAAAAAAAACAACTTTACTTGCGGTAGAGTGACAGTTTACCTAAATTGTGATTTGGGGAGAAGAGAGAATAATTATATATTCCTTTGTACTTAAAAAAATACTTTTCTAAAAAAGAATAGTTTTCCATCATATATTCTTCACCTCACTTGGATTATTTTGCTCCTTTAAATGTAGAATGTAAACTTATCTTAAAGGACAATAATATTTGTCATATAATTGTTCCCATTGTTTTTAATGATACCAATTGTTTTAGGAATCATTTATCTCCTAAAATAAAGGTAACAGGAGCTTTACAATTATATTTTCCAAGTGAAAGAAAAATGTCTTAAAAATACTTTAAACCTGTAAGCCTTGTTTCTTAGACTGAGGTTAGGATTTAGTTTCCTAAGTACTGAGCTGCAGAGTAGACAAGAGAATTTCACAATTTAATGGCTTTTTATTGTCGTTTTTTTCTATAATGTTGGAATCAGAGGAAACAGAACTTATCGAAAACTGTGTAGTGGCTTCTTGACAGTTGACAGTCCCTGTTTGTGGGTTTTTCTGCATGCTCGTGTAAGGTCGTCTTTTAGTGTTAATGTTAATATCTGCCATAGATATTATTTTAGTTTTACCTTTTATGCTCTCAGTATAGTATTATTAGAACTACATCTTTGTCGCTTTTGTATTTTAATAAGGTCACAAATGGGGATGTTGATAGGGATTTAACAATTATCAGTTCTCTTTTAAATTGCATTTATTAATTCATTTATTATTTAGGCTCTATAGCATTAAGGATGTCCTGGACAGTATACATCCTAGAATTAATAAGGACATGCATAGATACAGAAGATTTTTCAATATGAGAATATTCTTAGTTATGCGAGGGGTCCTTCTGCAAGATGGAGTCATGTAACAGTATCTTAGAAGGTAACAGCATTATTTGAAGTACTTGATTATGAAAACTACACCAGTTTATATTGAGTATTTTTTCATTTGGAGAGTTGCAGCTCTATATTTGATTAAAAAAAATCAATTCGACAAAGTACTTTTTTTTAGTTTTTTTTTTTTTTTATTGTTACTTAATTTTTTTTTTACAGGGGCACCTGGGTGGCTCAGTTGATTAAGCGACTGCCTTCGGCTCAGGTCATGATCCTGGAGACCATGGATCGAGCCCCACATCGGGCTCCCTGCTTGGCAGGAAGCCTGCTTCTCCCTCTCTCACTCCCCCTGCTTATGTTCCCTCTCTGGCTGTGTTTCTCTCTGTCAAATAAATAAAGTCTTTAAAAAAAAATTTTTTTTTTCCAGTGTTCCAAGGTTCAATTCCCCATTCCCCACACCCAGTGCTCCATGCTTTAGGTGTCCCCAGTACCCACCACCAGGCTCTCCCATCCCTCCATCCCCCTCCCTCCAAGTCCCTCAGTTTGTTTCTGTGTCCAAAGTCTCTGTTGTTTCGTTTCTTTCCCTGTATTACCCTAGTTCCCCTTTACTTTCCTTCACCCACTGTCCTCCAGGTTACCCCTCATGCACCGCAAGTAAGTGAAACCATGCGATACTTGAATTTCTCTTCTTGGCTTATTTCACTCAGCATAATCTCTTCCAGTCCAGTCCATGTTGCTACAAAAGTTGGATATTCATCCTTTCTGATGGAGGCATAGTATTCCATTGTATATATGTACCACATCTTCTTTATTCAATCTTCTGTTTAAGGGCACCTTGGCTCTTTCCACAGTTGGGCGATTGTGGCCATTGCTGCTATGAACATTGGAGTACATATGGCCCTTCTACTACATCTATATCTTTGGGGTAAATGCCTAATAGTGCAATTGCAGGGTCATAGGGTAGTTCTATTTTCAATTTTTTAAGGAATCTCCACACTGTTTTCCAAAGCGGCTGCACCAGTTTACATTCCCACCAACCGTGTAGGAGGGTTCCCCTTTCTCCGCAGCCTCTCCAACACTTGTTGTTTGCTGACTTGTTAATTTTGGCCATTCTGACTGGTGTAAGGTGGTATCTCAGTGTGGTTTTGATTTGAATTTCCCTGATAGCTAGTGACGTTGAACATTTTTTCATGTGTCTGTTAGCTGTTTGTATATCTTCTATGGAGAAGTGCCTCTTCATGTCTGTTGCCCATTTTTGATGTGTTCATCTTCTTTGTGGATGTTGAGTTTGAGTAGTTCTTTATAGATCTTGGATACCAGCCCTTTGTCTGTAGTGTCATC